>CAIGRN010001345.1:0-14146 GCA_903798345.1 Fraxinus anomala | reverse complement strand
TATTCCAATTATTAGAGTTGAATACGAGAATGGCACACGCAAGATGCTCATATTCAATGGCTATAAGCAAAGCACAGAAAATTGAGATAATGCTTATGTTTGATACTTGATGAGCACAGCACGTTGGTTTATTGAAACTACGTTCTATAAATTATAATAAATTTTTATGATCTTTTTAAGTAAGCCGACTTTACTAAACATTAACTTACATAAAATTGGTCCACAAGAATGGATAGATTTAGCTAAAAATCTTGATTTCTTGTTTTTTTTAAAAAAAAAAAGTGGCTCGATCTGATTTTTCGGTTTGACTTTTTGACCAACTTTAATCTTGATTGTGCTGATGCTCGGTCCAATTTTCATTTTACTTTTCTAAAAATAATGAAAGAACTAAAATTACGGGTAACGTGGCACCGATCGTTGAGTTCACGCAACACCTGCCACACCCCATAATAATTTCAACAGATAATACCAAGGCGGCGGGCCCATCTTCATGACGTCACACCAAACTCCTCGTTGCGGACCGTCCGGAAGCGGTTCCTTTTTGTTTTGCTAAGTCCTGTTTGTCTACCATTAATTTAAAATATTGTTTATTACAGTAAAATTTTTCATCACACATTCACCCAATAAAATATTCTACACACAAACTAATAAAATTATTTTAAATTTCAACCATACATTCTCCAAAAAATATTATTCTTTACTCAATTTTCAACCCAATAATGGGTGACAAACGAGCCCTAAGGTTTAGTGCCGAATTTTAATTTTCATTTAATACATTTCTTTTTTTTTTCTTTGTTTGGAAACAGAAATAGAATTAAAAAAAGAAAAGAAAAGATTTTACAGTTCCAAAATTACAATTTGGTTTTTCTTTCTGTTAAATTACAATTTAAGAAAATATTTTAATAACAGGCATGAATCTGTAGAAACAAAGATAAATTATGATTGCCCACGGGGCACATCTCAACTGGCAAAGAATCAGGCTCTTTAATACTGACAGATCAGAGATCGCGGGTTCGAATCATGATGACTCTTGGAAGGCAGACTCTCTCCTGAAAGGCAGGAGTTCTCCTGAAAGGCAAGATGCAACATGGGTTTGACTCGCTCGACACTTTGACAGTTCAGTTGGGGGGCTCTTGGACCCTGACCAGTTTGGGATACATCCCGTGGTTTACCTGGTCTGTGTGATGAGGGGTCGGATCGCAGACCTCAAGATTAGTCGTTGAAGGTGGACACCTGGGTATCAAACAAAAAAAAAAAAGATAAATTATGATTTGTTTATATTGCCATTTATTTAATACCCTATATTTTAATTGCAATTAAACTTGTCAATCTTTATTCATTACAGCAATTATTTCCTTAAATTTTTTGTCCGTCGAATTCTTATCTTCAATATTTCATTGATTAGTATGTCTCGTACTTGATGATGATTTATATCAAAATATTTTGTTTTCATACTTTAAAATGAGATAAAAATATTTTTTACACTTTTTATTTTTAATTTTTTTTAATTATGATGGAAAATAAGTTATTTTACGCTATTTCAACAAACTTTTGGATATAAAACTATTATCAAATATAAAATATATTAACTAATGAAAATATTGAGGATAAAAATGACATGAAAAATTGTTGAGGATATAAGTACTATAATGAGTAAAAATTAACAATATCAAACGCAATTAAAATGTGGTGTAAGAAATAAATATTGTGGCATGAATACAATTACGTTATTGTCTAAGGTTCTTGAATTTCACAAACCAATTTTCCTAAAGACAATAAGCTCATATTTGATTGATTAAAATTAGATTTATAGTAAATTTTGAGAAAATTTGATGAAATATGTAGTTGAAAATTTGTAAATTTCATAAAATGTATAATTAAAATTAATTGTTGATTTTGATTTAAATTTAAATTTAATTTTTAATTTTTATAACGTGTGTATATTTTTGACTAACAAATTTATATACTTTGGTTGAAGTTAACTGCATTTTTATCGTATTCGGTAAGTTTTACCGTACCAATTACAATATTTAGAAAGAAAAATAATTATGTAAAAAAGATATGCATTGCAATTATATTCGATCGAGTATATATTATATTAAGAAAGAAAAAATATTGCCCCCCCGGGGCACAGCTCAACTGGTGGAACAATCAACACATAACTCGCTTTCAACAGCAGGGTGAGAGTTCGAATCCTGGTGGGTACCTGGAGGCTGGATTTATTTGATTGAACAATCACTTTGGAAGATGACCCTTTGTGTGCAGAAGTGTTGTCAACCACTCCCCAACCTGGGAACCAATGGAGACATATCCCTCGATTTACCTCTTCCAAGGTTTTAGAGGCAAGAGTCTTGGAGGTTCAGGATTTAGTCTGACGAAACTGAGATAATTGGATATAATATATAATATATATATATATATACATTAGTACACGAGAAAGGGGCAGATATTAGTGGGACCACGGGCGGTGGTGACATAAAATAACACTAGCCACAACATTTGCAACCGCGTGAGAATTGAGAAATCTTATTTTCCTGACAGCAGGACTCTCTCTCTCAAGTTACCCTACACTACGCCACCCCACCCACCTACCCCCACCTATAGATATACAAGTACATATATATCGCCCCTATATTTCTCTCCACCTATCATCATTATATCGTACTTTCTCTCTTGTTGCCTCTCCACCTAGAAACTATGTGCAAAACCATGCAAGAATCAATTCCATATGGAAACTGGCTACTCCAAGAAAACCCACAAACCCGAAAGAATCCCAATCCCAACAGCGTTAAAAGAATCAAAGAAAATGCATCACCACTTTACGATATTGCAGGTGATTTGAAGAACATGATTAAGGATAATGCAGTGATTGTGTTTGGAAAAAAAGGTTGCTGCATGAGTTATGTAGTCAAACGTTTGTTACAAGGTTTAGGCGTGAATCCGGCTGTTTACGAGGTTGATGAGGAGGACGAGAATGAAGTCGTCGTTGAGCTCGAGGGGATTGGGGCAGGGGACCGGAAAGAGAACCGGGTGCAGTTTCCGGAGGTGTTCATCGGAGGGCGGTGGATTGGAGGGCTGGAGCGGATCATGGCTACTCATATTACAGGAGAGTTGACTCCTCTATTGAAGCAAGCTGGTGCTTTATGGTTATGAAATTGTACTTTATATGTAATTTATCTCTCTCTCTCTCTCTCTCTCTCTCTCTCTCTGTGTTTTCCTTCTTAATAAAGGACGAAGGAGATTGAAAGGTTGAAGGGCTACTACGTCTTTTATTAGAACCTTAGTTGTCGGGAAAAAAGGGCTTATTTGATTTCAAATTGAGATTCTAGTAATTGGAGATTAACTGACAGTAAATTCATTGGCATTTGAATTTAGCATGGTTGTTTGTAACCAGATTATTGGAGATGTTCGGTTGATGATTACTTATTCACAACTTACTAACTTATTATCCAAGCATTTTATAGAACTCGGAGCTTATAATCTCTTAAATAATGATTTAATCACCAACCAAACATGCACTAAGTTAGCTGGAACAGAGGCTCTTGTGTTTTGCAGTGTTTGAATTATTAATCTCACTATCATTGTGTTGCGAACCTAAGAATCTTACTTTACAAAGTCACATAATCAGATTGGACTGAATTGTATCTGATCCACATAAAAGGGTCCATTGGCAGCACCCAATCTGCTAAACTAATCGACTTAATTATTTGGAAGTACAAGCTGTGTGTCCCTTCACGTGTAGGACAGATTCATTCTTTTCACCAAAAAATTGACAATTATAATGATCCCAAAGAAATTAAACTCGCAATACTTTATCTGTTTTGCTACCTTATTAAATCCAACAGCCGATCATTGACTCCGGATCCCTGTCTCTGCTTTTCGGTTAAAGAACAGAATTGGTAAATGATAACCTATGTTGCTGTTTCTTTACTGTCAGGAACTACCAGCTTTTCTCTGTTGCTTCTACTGAAATCAGTTATAAGTCGATGATGTCTGGTGCTTGGCCATTCAGCAGTAACTTTACAATAACCAAGTGGGATGATCAAAGAGTCACAAACTTATCCCTGCCCACCTGTGTTTTTCTTATATTTTCAAGTCCTTGAGATTACATCAATTCTTTTCATATCTCCAAAGACCAGTCTCAGTTTCTCAGCAATGGTAGTCCAAGAATAAGTTGTTCTCTTTAGATTAATATTTGTTGCATATTTACATGAATGATGAAACTCAATTTTAATAGTAGCCAAGTGAACTTAAATATCACTGGTCCCTACTGGTCTGTTGTATTAAGATACTCCAATATATTGTCTGGAAAATACATTAATTAGTCGACTCAGTCTCTGACACACCAAAAAGAAGGGGGAAAAAAACCAATCTGCAGCCAACTGAGTCTTTTTAAACATCGATTGTGAATATAATTGATGACAATGAAAATTAATGAACGAAAACCGAAACTCAAGTTGTTTTTCCCAGGAAAACCTTGAGTTAAAAAAGGAAAATAAAGGAAAACCTCACCTAAATGCACACATTTGTGGGACTTGGAATTAGGCCCTCACTTCTATCCTGTACCCTCATCCACAAAATCTTAAAGATAATAGAGAGGAGAAGACTTGTCAAATGAATCTTATCTCCTATGCATTACTAATGGATGAGGGGTTACCTCTTCCTACAGGACAGAGGATGCAGATTACACTCTACCACCAAGGGGTTAACAATACCTTTAGCAGTTCTCCCATGCTTATACATTGATATCGTATCTATATGCAGCATTTGCTAACATGTGGAATGATCGTCAACAAGTCGAACATCCTCCTATGACAACCGTCCCCTGAAGCTTCATACTTCCAGACACATACCACCCTCTCCAACTTTCTATTAGAACTTCCATAGTGGCAGGCATAACTCAATGCACTCCATAGAAGCTAAAATAACAGGTTTTATAGTTAAACTGCCAGATTAAATAGCAGCAAGGAGCAGTGCATATCTTCCCAGCAGTTCCAAACATGCAACACGAGATAAAGTGAATTCTCCTCCAAGATCATCAGTCAATATAAAACACATTAAGGTGTAGTCTCCTAATATCCATGATTTTTCCATAGTTCTTAGCAAATATTCTTGTCCTTGAATACTTGAGTTATTGTTGGTGCACAAAACCTAACTGGACCACTACTCAAAGGAATTCCCTTCCATTGTTAAAGGTCTTTTCAGGTGGCTTGGATGGCAAAAGAAAGGGAAAAATAAAGCCTTCATTCCTATGTCAATCAATGCAAGATAAATATCATCCATAAAGCAAAGCAATCATAATTGCGTAAACCCTGTCTTCACTCAACTATTTGTTCTCATCAATACTATGCCAATATTTCTTCATAGTATTTCCAAATTAGGGGGAAAGATTACAGTTGGTTGACGCCTTGACGGTCAGAATAAGATTTTATCATACCTGTGACATGAAATATTCAGCGCAGGAGTTATCCAGGGCATACCATATAAGCAATAAAGGAACACGTGCTGTAAACTTCAGTACAATCCTCATTCACAAGGCAGATAGTATATAATATCTCAAAATCTTAGTACATAATTAGGAGGTAGCATGACAGTAGATTCTCGTTCCGCTCCTTACTATACGAACTCTTTGACAATCCAAAAATAGAAAGGAAAACAGAAAGAATCGTCTCGTGACTAGTAGTTTCTCTGTCTTCCAAGTCAAAGTTATTCATCCACAATCCATGAGGATCCTTTGGCCTCTGGCAGAAAGTAACGAACTTAATCCCTGCCTAAGTCTAAGAAAATACAAAAATCAATCCCAAACATCTTATCCGCCAAAACTATCATATATAAGATTCAGAGTAACACTTTAACTCTCATAAGCCTCAGCACTGTGTAAGTATGTGCTAAGGTATCCAGATATGGATATAAATAAGGTTTCATAACCTTACTGCAAAGTACACAACCATTTTAAGTTAGCACCTTACACATTCTAATTTAGACCAAAATTATCCCTGCCATTTCATTGCTTGACTACAATCAACAGTACAATCTTGATATAAAAACTGTCGCGAAAGTTCGCTCCATGAATCGTCAAAACGGTGTTTTCCGGGGCTTAGTTTCAAGTTACCTTTCTCTACCAAACAACTAATCCAAATGGCTCCAACCTACAACTAATATATTCACCTCGGTTGCTCCTCTATCTCACCCACAAAAGACAAGATAACGGTGATGATTTGTAAGTCACAAAGGCACGAGAAAAACAATGGAAGAAGACACAAAGAGGAGGCTAAATACACAAAGAAAGCCACAGGTTTTTCTCTCAACAAAGGCAGCCACGTTTTCTCTCAATTCACAACACAAATCACACACTTTAGGGCTAGGGTAAAGACACCATATATATAGGTTATGTTAGGCTTTAGTTTGACCAATAAAATGTTAAATAGGCCAAGATCCAAAGCCATCCAAGATGTAATATATACGGGCCGTGAGTAACATTAATTCGTTAAGCTATTCCAACGGTCCACGTTTTTCGAGTCAAGTCTCGAGTCAAGTCTTTGAACTTGGTTGTAGGTAATAATTTAAGGCAACGTTTACATCATAATCCATGATTCAATGGGTATCAAAACCCAACAAACACTTAGAACTAAAGACCAGAAATATAATGCCTTGTTCAGTGATTATATAGAGATTTCTGCTGGACATCATCATTGGCACCTTTCTTTCTTTGTTCCCCTATGTCACCATCTCATTTCTAAACTACCACAACCATGCAACAAGTACATTGTCTTCAGACCATCACAGCCCCCACACTACTACAATAATAGACAAACAAACTCTCCACTTCCCCAAATTTATCGGGGCGATGCTTAGTTTGTAGTTATTTGTTTAACAGGTTGAAATTCGATTGAAATAAAAGACAATCAAACTATAATTATGAAGAGTACCAAATACTTCTATCTCATGAGACAAGCATATAGATAAAGAATTTAGAATTCTTTTTATATCAAATTTAGAATTTAGAATTCAGATTTCTACCTATTTTCAAGTTAGTACAATTCTTCAGCCGAGAAGTCTTCTCTACTTCATCTTCTTTTATTCATCGTTCATGCTATTTTCGTTACTTGTGTGTGTATGTACATAAAACTACACGGTGAGATGGAAGTACGATAGAATTTGCTTACCAATTTGTTTCCAGGAAAAATTTCAAGATTTTTTGGGAATTTCTTGGATGTGGTAAGATTGTTTTAGGCGATGGAGGTGGTTGTGATGTTGGCAGAGGTGGTTGTTGATGGTGATGGGCGTCAATGTGGTGAAACACAGATTAACACAATGTGACAAGAGTAATACATCGTGTAAGTTACTATTTCAAAAAAAAATATTCACACTACAATAGAGCATAATATAGAGTGCAGGTTACAATCATTCTACTTGTTGAATGTAAGGTTTCTCGAATTTCACTTTAAAAATTTGCACGTCAAAAAAATTCCAAAAAATTATATTTATAGTAATTTGCCAAAATTAACATATTTTAAGATATGCATATGTTTCAAATTCTTATATGTTTACCCGATTTTTCAATCTAATCCTCCATTTATGGCCTCAGTGTAATTTCACCAAATATTATTCCTCTTAGCCCAATAAGAATAAATAAATTGGACCTATTTTTCTTCTTGTTCATTCAAGAAAATTAGCCCATCAACCCATCCACTATTTTATCTTTTTACATTTTTGTGTATTTTTTAATTAAATGAAAGAGGATACTCTTTTCGGTTGTCGCGTAGGACATTTAAATCTCAAATTCGATTCTAAGTTGAAGTGTAAAATTACGGATAATACTAAGGTTGACAATAATAGATATGATTAAGTTATATCATTATCATAGTGTCTTGGTGCTATATCATATTGAAAGATTTTATTATCCTATGTCTTGTATTGGACGTCAAACTCAATAAAATTGATTTTTTTCACATCTAATCCACATTTATACATGCTCAATTATCATTAATAGATTCTTCTTCCACGTTGCTAGACTAGATGAGACCAAAGCACACACTCACTTTATTTCGAAACGCTCGACATACCATGCAAGAAATTAATTTCTCCCCAATCATGCTAAATAATACTTTATCATACATCTTAGTCAACCTTTATTTTCTCTTAAAAAATAGAGATCACCATTCAATTGTGAACTAGCTAGTTTTTATATCTCCTCTTTTATGTATATTTTATGCCAAACCAAGTGGAAATTGGACATCTTAGTGCAAATGAATGGAAGGTTTTACAAATTTAAAATTGGGAAAATCCACAAATATGTTGAACACAAAAGAGTTTTGCTCTAAAATGCAGGCATAAAACCTTTTCACAAGTAATTTAATTTGAGAGGAATCAAGGTGTGAATTTTAACTTTTTGAAAACCCTAAACACGGTTTTTTCCTTCGTATAATTTCGTTGGGAGTTTTAATTGTGATCTTTAGAGTAAATAATAATTCGACTTGAATGACCAAGATCATCTTATGGAATCTTATTTCTCCTTAGTTTGATGATATAAATTTTAGTTCTAACCAAATGAGAAGGATTGAATTTTCAATATTTCAATACTTCAATTTTACGAATGAAATGAACCGTAGACATCATTTGTTACATTGAATCGAACATCATAAATGACAAATGTTGTCCTAATCGTATGTAATTTATTGAATCACATGTTTATGCGGTTATAATGAAGACAGCTTTATTATATTTTAGTCTTAAACAAATCTATTCATGCTGCGTAAGTTTATTGATTTCTCTCATTAAAAGAATGAGATCGCGTCCACAAATTTATAAATAATAATTAAGATACTTAAACCAATACATTACTTGTTGTTATAGTATGTTGAATCACTATTGACGATAATGTTTCCACTTCCCTTATGTTTTGATAGTGGAATAAGTTTACATCGAAAAAATTGTGTCTTTTTTATTTAAGAGAAATTCATATTTTGACTATAAACTATTTTTATTTGTGCTCCATTTGAAAGCTCTTGCAGTGAAGATAATGTTGCCAACTTCCATCCGTTTTGTTAGTGCAATTATTGTATATAAAAATGTCTCTTTAATGTAAGAGAAATACATATTTTGAGTGTTAACCCTTTTTTTTTTTTTTAATCCAATGCCTACTTATTTTAAAAATATATCAAGCAATATATTTATGAAGCACATCTTCTTGTCCCCCACCCCCCCACCCCCACCCCATAAAGGTGAATCATAGGACGACTAGGTTTTAGATATGTAGGAGTGGAACTTTTCTTTTAAAAGCTAAAAGAAAACTTTAATCTTCTAGATGTTATTGTATGATTACATTATGATTGTATTGTTTGTACTTATTTAGTGATCAAAAGAACTGTTTAAACTTTAAAAAATATATATATATATTATATATGCTATAATATATTGTATATAATATGATATTGTTTGCACCAAAAAAACAGCAAAGACATCACTGAATATAGTTACTTTAATAACAAATCGGGTATTGAACATTTAACTTTTTCCAGTTTCTCAAATGTTTTACAAAAACATACATAAAACTACTTTTAATCTATATATAATTTGTATTCGAATCTAATTGAATGTCCAACAAACGAGTAATTACTATTAAACATCTCATCTAAAATATAACTATTAATATAAATCTAGTAAACGTGTTTTTTCATGAGTTCACTATTTGATTTTCTTAACCAAAAGTTTAACACAAATGCACAATTTTTTGTAGGGACGGAGTTAGGATAAAAGAATTGTAGGAACAATTTTCACAAAATTTTATTTGTGGAGCCAAAAATTGAAAATTATAAGAACTTTTTTTAAAAATTTTAAGCAAAATTTGAAATTTAGTGTGAAGCACCTGACCCCATCGCACCCGCGCTAAATCTATCCCTGAGTTTTTGTAGATGAGCATTAATAGCGGAACTTGAATCCAATTATATTCTCTCTGTTTAATACTTTCTTCAAAATATCATAGGTTACATTAAATTGATCAAATGTGGGAGTGCATTATCATACACTAAAGACAAGCGCGCGGATTCTGTGTCTCATTCTGAGTTATATAAAATGTTATTTATGAATTTGTATGTCTTCATCAGACATCAGGATCTTTAAAGCGGTGATTTAGTTTCATTATTTAGAAGAAAAGTTGCTTAGTTGATTTCTTGGTAATAAGCAAATTATTAAAGATAGTGTTATTAGTTTGTTGTCTAGACAGTGATATGATATAAAAATAAGAATAATGTTTGTCATCGTTATTATTATTATTAAACTTGAATCAGACTGCACGTCGACTAGAACTCAGTGAACTGAATTATTGGATCGATTGACAACTAAACTGATTAAACTCGTTGACGTAATTTTCTCTTTCATTAGTTTTGTTGGTTAGCCTATGGCTTGTAAACATTGTTACATTTGTTTGAATTACGTTTTAATGAATGGCTAAGGGGGAAAGATGATGAGGATGCTAAGGAAATGCCAATCTAAATGGAATGTTCTGGTGCATCTATTGAATTCCTCTCATTGGCAACTTGTATTTCTTCCCGAATTTTTTCCAGAATTGAAATTGTAACTCATAAAAAAATTATAGATCCTTTTATTTGTTTTCTTTTTTTTTTTAGAATTGAAATTGAAACTTACGAAAAATTACAAAACCTCATTTTAGCAAAAACAAATACAATCATCCCAATTTACCCTTTTGTCTTATCCCCAAAAAAAAAAAAAAAATTATTTTTTTCCTTCTTTTCTGACTTGTTAAATAAGAACATTATATTTAGTTTCTTTTTTTCAAAAAGTATTTTCGTCTTAAAAATAGTTTTGTCAAAAGTGGATTTATTTTTTTTAAACAAATAGAAATCTAAGGTTAGAACCTTTAATGCCAACTTTGTTGCTTTAATTTTCTGAACTTCAACTATTACAAAACATATAATTATGTTGATCTAATAATTTTTTGTCAATCGTATTTCCAAAAATATGTAATTTCCTAATATATCTATATATCATGTTTACTTTTTTTTTTTTTTAACATTATTACAAAAATTATAACAATATTTATTTTAACTAAAAGAATGGTACCATCCAAATCAAAAAGTATGAAAAAAATAATATAAACTAAGAGGGAAAATGAAAATTCAGCATCCATTAAAATAGATGCCAAATCGATCCATTAATCAGATCAACCTTTAATTTTCTATTGATTCATACCAAAATTACGTCAATAGACTCATTTATTTTCAAGAATACTGAGAATTAATTAAAAAATTGAATGTCTCAGAAATTTATTTAATAACCATTTAATCTGACCGTGTGAATCTTATTTAAAGAATTCATATTGGAGTTTTAAGCTAATTATGAAAATAGAGTATTAATCTTGGTTGAATAAAAAAGGTCTTTCCATAATGTTCTTTAACATAAGCCCTTTTAAGTAAATTTCTCTGGTCATTTATCTTGTAGTTCAAAATTGAAATCAAGAGTAGTATAAAATTATCGCATTCTTGCCATGGTATGCACGCTGTACACAACTAAAGTAGATTAAAGAAAGGGACACGTAAAATGTTTGCTCAATATAATGTCATCAATCGCTTTCTTCCTTTGAAGAGAAGATTGCTAGATTTGATTCATTGAGGTTCTAATATTTTTAAATCAACTTATCAAATGAAGGAAATTGTAGAATATATAAATGAAAAGTTGCATAAAATTGGGTTTTTGAAAAGGCAGATATTCCCTTTTTTTAAAAGAGCAAAAGCATAAGGATTTCTTTAATGGATTCCAGATCCTAATCTATTATTCTTTTGAGCTATACACTCAAATAGTAAAGTCAATCTTCCTTTTCCAAACTTATAAAATTTCTGTCTCACCTAACAGCTTTTGATCAGTTTCTTTCGGTTTCCATAATTAAAACTTATGTCCAATCCCTACATATTTCCAAAAATAAAAGTAAATGAATAGAAGTCCCATCTAAATTTACACTTATTTGTAAAAAGAAGTATCGGTGAAGAATGACTTACCAACAATATTATGTTCCATCGCCTAAATTAAACTTAAGTTTTGAGGCTTAATTTATTTGGACTTTATGCATTCGACTATTTCCTAAGCATAACATAATCTAATTTAATCGTATGTTTTCGTATATTGGATGTCATACATTATCTCCCTTGTAAGTTCTTTGTATTTTCTTTCTTTAATAATAAATTAGTACAAGTCCACTAATTCTTCTCTACACCTCCAAACAGTTAAAAGGAAATATGTAGCCTATTCATCCTAAGTTTACTACATTGTTATGCGACAAGACATATATTCCATTCCAAGTTCTTGAGTATAAGAGTATGAAAGACAGTTCAATTGTCCTGTAACAACAATATTATAATAATAAGGTTTTCTCTTTTATATTCAGGTAAAAGACAAGTAAAGAAACACACATACCCTTGGTGACAACAATTTACTTTTCCCTAAACCATCCGATTTCAAATATCCATGCATGTGCTTTCTAACTTCGACAAGTTCTAACAAAACTTCACCTCTGTCCAAGAAATATACATTTTATGTATGTACATATATATATCTATATCCACACACATGGAGAATTAAAGTCAGTATAAATTTATGAGGAATTGCCTAATAATGGAAGGTTCAACACATTTGGAGTTTTTTTACTTAGCAATAATTTAGGGATCTTATCATTCAAATTGCACACTGGGTTTCTGTGCCGGGATTTTAAGGGCTCTTAGCCGCATGGGTTAAACAAAAATTCATGTTTTGATTTATCTAGCTGGTAATGAAGTAAATTGTATTTGTTAAGAACAAATTGCTTCATTTGTTTGTTATTATTTATATATAAATAAGAGAGAGAGAGAGAGAGAGAGAGAGAGAGAGAGAGAGAGAGAGAGAGTTGAAGAAGAATCTTACAGTAATGGCAAGAAGAGCTGGAGCTCGAAAGTTGAAGCTTTTTGAGGGTGTTGGAGAAGGGAAGAATATTCTTTGGTCACCAGAGTTCAACAGCTAAACTCCAAACGTTATATTCTAAACAAAAGAACACACAGCAAAAACATCATTAGATTATGATTCAGGATTTGCAGGAAAAGTCAGCCCTAAAAATGGACGATTTTTCTAATTTCCAAAAATTCACTACTTTTGCCTCTCCGTAAAAATCTCCTCCTAATCACAAGTAAACAACTTATTTGGGTACCCCTTTTATAACATGATGATCACTGCTACTTTGTAAAAGTAGATCTCTTACAATTATGAGAATTTAGTGCAGTTCCCTACTTCGATAAATTCTTAACCCCTGTTTGATACCAATTAAAATCTAGATTTTAATTTAAGTCAAAGTCAACAATTAATTTTAACCACATATTTTATGAGTTTCACAACTTTTCAATCATTCATTTTATCAATTTTTTTTATCAAAATCTACTAAAAATCTGATTTTAATCACCCTAAAATCTAGATTTTAATTTAAGTTCCCTACTTCGATAAATTCTTAACCCCTGTTTGATACCAATTAAAATTTAGATTTTAATTTAAATTAAAATTGACAAATAATTTTAACCACATATTTTATGAGTCCTACAACTTTTCAACCATACATTTCATCAATTTTTATTAAAATTTACTAAAGATTTGATTTTAATCCACACCACACAGGGGCTCAAGTACTTTCCAAGATATTTGATATTGGGGGTATTCGCATGTATATGTTATTCACACATCATTTAAATATTAATAGATCAATTAAGACAACTTATACTGACTATAAATCACACAAATGAGTAATTTCAGTATCTCGACAAGACATTCAATTAAATTTACTCGTACAATTTTACATTTTGTTCATATTTATAGTATTAAAACTTGTTTGAGAAGTGTCTATGAATGATTTAATTTATAAATAAAGATAAATGAGCGGCGAATATTTAAGTTGGTACTACTTGTGAATGTCATAAAATATGTTTATAAAAAGTAATTTGATTGTTTATAAACATGTCATAATGAAAGAGATGCCTAAAGTGTATATATTTTGATTGATGGTATTCAATTATATCGAAAAATGCTCGAGCAGAAAGAAGATAAAGAAATTGTCAATGCTCTTTCTCTTGTAACTTTTTGTTAAGACATTAATATTCCTTTTTCAGAACTTGAA
>CAIGRN010001342.1:0-15731 GCA_903798345.1 Fraxinus anomala | reverse complement strand
TGTGTAATTGTTTGTTAATCCAAACCAAGTGACATACTCCACATGAGTGGCCGATAACTATCGGATATATAAAATGAATTTAGAAAAACCGACCATTTACCATTTACATTATATATAGTATTGATGCTAAATATTCAAGTAACAAAAAGCATATACACACATATATATTGGCAAGCAAATTTTTTTAACCCAAAATAAGTAAGCAAATTTTTGTTAACTTTAACCAATGTCCAAATCGACTAATCAAATCAAGCCGACCCCAATTGATTTGGTTTGATTCGATTTCAACTATTGAATTGGATCGATTTAGGTTGAAATTTACTGAAACCGATGTTGATTTCGAATTAGACTCAAAACCAAATCAAACCATATCCAAATCTAGAAGGGATGTCTCTTTAATTATCATAAACCTTATATAATAGTTGTATTGCTTCGTTAGATTATTGAGCATAGATTAGTGTTCCAATTCGTGCATGTGTCGGGACTGTGTTCCCATTTTAGTATGTTAGATAATCGGAAAAGGAGACTTGGTCGGAGCTACAAACTTTTAAAAAGTACTATTCCCTCATGTCCTATAAAGATAAACTTACTTTTTTTAATTCATTTGTACCAGATTATAGTCTTCTTTTTTTTTTTTTTGGTTGAGAGTATAATAAGCCCCATGTTTGACTCCCTTTAAAATAAAATAATTCTTATATTTATTTTCACTACATATTTACACAACAAAATAAGTTACATGTAAATCTAAAATTTTTCCTTATTTTTTAACCATGCATTATCAAGAAAAAAAAAATCACTATTCAAAACATTATTTTTACACAATAGGGACTTAATTTCTTACTTTTATTAATATGCTCATATTAATGTGATTTGTTAATCAACAATTATAAATTATTATTATTATTCAATGTGTTTAAAAAACGTAAGTAAAATTTATAATAATTATATTGATTAAATTTTCTTAATCAGTGTAAAAATAAAAATAAACTTATTTGTAGGAGAACGGATAAAATAATTGGAAAGGATTTTGAAAATAAACTTTAATTAAGCACGTGAAATTTAGTGCTACTACACTGATTTATTCATAAAAAGTACATGTTTTTGTACATGAAACTACTATATCAGCAACCATAAACTACTTAGAACTAACATAATAATCTAACTTCAAACTTATAAGTAACTAGCTAATAAGCAAAAGCTAAAATTTAAGAAAAGGGCCTTAATCAAGAATCTTGAATCTTAATTCAATTGGACCTCTCAGCATGGCGGATAAATACGGATTCCAAGTCCGGAGGATTAAAGAACTCTCTACCACCATTAAAATGGCAGGAGGCAGTGGGGCGGCGCTTCCTTGGGGCTGGCGGGCATCGCAATTTCTCCACTATCCTCGATTCTCTTCCGGTTGGAGTTGTCGAACGGGCGTCTTCATCTTCACATCCCTCTTGAGGTTCTGTCGATATCGATTTCAGTGGAGCCCAGATAGGTTTACCAGCAATTAACCATTTCTTGGATTCTGATTCCTTCCCTCCCTCAATTTGATGCTTCTTAGAAAAACCCATGTCGAAAATCCAGTTAAAAGTTAAAACAAATTTTCGACCCAAGATCTTTCTTCAAGCGAGGGAGAAGCGAAAAAAGGGTGATTTTGGAAAAGCTCAAACCACCTTTTAAACAACAGGGTACCAAAATACTCTCATAACTTGGGAAGAAACTAATCAAGAAAATTGAAGAAATCAACCACTCTTGGCGTGGGAAATGAAGAGAGAGTGATGGCGGCAAAATGAGAGGAGGGATTGTGGTATAAAGACATTTATATATGAGATAGAAACAGAGACGGCGGTGTGGCTGCCCGTGAATATTTCGGGCAGCTGAATAATTTTTCGATTTTGGCGCCAATATTTGGCCAGTAACGGCTATATTCCCGCCTTTGATATTCTGCAGTGTTGAGAATTGTATTTGGGCCGGGATTAGGCCAAGACACACTGAGCAAGTACAAAGTTGGTGAGCGGGCGTAGGGTAGATCAAATCAAACCAAATCAAAATCAAACAATATCGAACGGTTCGATTCGATTCTACACAAAAATAAAAAATAAAAAATTTAATGATTCTAGGTCTTAGAATTGAAAATTATTTGATCTTATTTTTTGTTCAGTTCTAGTTCTAGAACCAAGAATCCAACTCAATATTTAAATTTAATTATTATTATGCCCTTATTTGGTACCCATTATTTCAAGAATATATTTTTATTTGTTCTTATTTTTCAATAAAATAATATTACATGCAAATTTAAAATATTTCCTTATTTTTTAATCACATATTCTCCATCAAAATATTATTTCAAAATGCATTTTCATAAATAAAAAAAGGACTCAAACGGGCTCTATATATATTCTTTAAAAATCAGTGAATTACAATTCAGACAAAAAAAATTCAAAATTCAGTTGAAAATCATGACAAAAGTTCATGTACTTTCAATTTCTCATTTCTCAATGTAGACACTGGAGACCATAATTCATTTTGGAGACCAGATCCTAATTCATTTCTTATTTTCTCTCATTTTCAATTCGACTCTCACGTGGAGACCAACAACTATCACCTACCATTTATTGTTGCGCTCAGCCACCACCACCATATGAATTTTTGAAATTGAAGCCTCAACTTTAGGTCCTTCTTCCTCAAATATTCTCTCTCTTTTTTTCTTGATTAACAATGAAACTAGAATCAAACCAAACCAAATCAGAACTAAATGGTTCGATTTCAATTTGATTCCTTATCTTAAAAAAATCATTTGATTCCATTATAAAAAAAATCATTTGTTCATAATTCGATTCGATTATCTTAGAATTAGAATCAAATGGAACTATGTCTATCCCTAGGTGAGCGGGCTTGAAGCTATGGCTCGTAAATATACGTGCATGGTCCATGAAAAATAAATCAAATACAAATCGAAAATATTGGAGCAATAATACGTTCCCTCCCCAGACTAAGATGGTTTGTAGGGTTGAGAAGTCAACTTATGAATGTAAATGGCTCGTTTCAAGTCTTTCTTATGTTGGATAAAGATTTTGCTCTTCATGTAAATTTATATGTATTCATTACATTTTGAAATAAAAATATTAATTTACTTTTTAATAAATTATTTCTATTAGTTTGAGCTTATATTTTGTTTATGGATCGATTCGATTTATAATTCGATCTAAATTTTATTGTCCACAATTGATAAATAAAGACGAACATTTTGTTTTGATAAGATTGTCTCAGTTTTATTAAAATTGATCTGGACTTTGGTAATAAAATCGAATATACATTTTAGAATGTATCATGTGAAATTTAATTTATGGAATTGACCATATGAATTTAATTTCACTTGATTGTTGTATGTAATACCTTATTTCTGAGCGGGTAATAGATTTCGATTACTAACTTGAAGTTTTTTGAGATATCAATAGGTGAGATCAAATTATTGATCAATATCTCGATGCCTTGAGAATTATAGTGAAATAATCAGAGAACATATATTCGCAATATGAAATTCATAACCTATTTAATATGCACAATCATGACATCAAGTGATTTTCTAGTCTGCATTTAAATCGGAGCTCAGCAATTCGACATTGACCGTTGAATTAATGTTACTATGTGATCACATGGGATAGTTAGATAGAAAATGAGATTGATGATTTAATGTATATCTAAAAGGGCATTTTGGTCATTTTATATTGTTCCCAATATTCGATATGATCAACAGGGGTAACAAGTAAAACAGTAAGTCGGAGGATATAATCATTGTTTATATAGTTTTAGTAATTTCAATTAGATTGAGAGTGCAATCTCGTTCTTTTAATGGAGTAGAACGTAATTAATAAATTATCTCGGTCGCTAAAGATTAATTTATTGGAGCTTAGTTTAATTGGATTCATTTATTCCCTTTGGTGGCTTAAAAATAAGAATCATAATAAATTATAAGAGTTATATTATTAACTATATATGATTAATTAATTAAACTAGGACGTATCACACATGTGCCATGCATGTGTCATTGATTTATGAAAGGTTTTGATTTGGATTAGACTTAAATGAAGAGTCCTTTTAAATTAGCATATTTATCCAAGAAAAAGAAAGAGTTCATTTGAAATTGTGATACTTCCTAATCTAAGTCCAATCAATATTATAAACAAAAATGCTAGATGTCCTTTTTGACATTTGAAGCGTTGTTAAAAAATGGATTTGAGAGAAAATTGTTTATTTTTTTAAACTGTCCAATTGTGTATTGTCACGTGACAAAGTATAAAGAATTATGTACATGCATCATGATTGTAAATATGATGTTTAGTTAACATACAATTGATAAATTCTTAGCCTATGTTTGATAGGGATTATAATTTAGATTTTAATCTAACTCAAAGTCAAGAATTAATTTTAACTATATATTTTTATCGTTCCATTGATTTTTTAACCACACATTTTATCAATTTTTAACAAAATGTACTAAAAATCTAATTTTAATCCTACCAAATGAATGCATAATTTCTCTACATTTTTGAGTTCTTAAAGAACACCGAAAAAAACCTAAAGGTTTGAAAGTGAATTAAAAATATAAGAAAAAAGGATCTGAAAGTGAATAAAAAAGATCAAACAAGAAAGAAACTTGAAGGTGGAATCAAGAAAATCAAGAAATTGAAAGATTTTTTTTTTTTTTTTCTAAAACACGCTACAAGGGTAATTCCTAAACACATATGCTTATAAATTTTTTTCAAGATTATTACATTCTTTTTGATACATAACTTAATAAAATCCTTTTTTTTTCAACATCTTCATCACGTGTAGATCTGATTGACACCACAACTTTCTATTGAAAAATTTAGTAGAACGGCCAAAATAGCAATATATTATTTAAAATGGTATTTTTTTTAATTTGTGAAAATATATGGGAAATATTCAACAATTTTTAACCATATATTTAATTTTTTTTATCAAAGTACATTGAAAATATATTTTTAGCAAAATTAAACAGGGACTAAAAATGTTTACTAATTCAATATTTACTTTTATACATTTTTTATTCTCAAAATATTTTTTTTATGTAAGTTTGTTTACAAAAAAATTAAAAGAAAGTATGTTCCATTTTGTAAAATTATATTACACACATCTCACCACCCGTTTATGCCGCCTCCAGTGTCCCACCACGTCCATCATTTGTAACAATATTTTACATATTTTCGCCATTTATTCCACCGTTACCATGACTGTCGGTATCATCACCACTTGCAAAATTCATTGTTTCAACACCATCGTCATCGCCCTCACTACTTTATAATATTCGTTGTTATACCACCACCTCAATCGCATCACTTGTAATATTTACTGTAAACTATCATTGTCGAAATACAACCATCATTGCCATTACCCTTAACAACTACCTGTCATCACCACCATCACAATCAATAACCATTCCTAAATCTTAGCTCCATTGTCTGCCTCCACCTAACATCAACACTACCCCTCACGCACACCACAACAGTAGCAGAATTTCAATCCTCCTCCCACAAACATAGAAATTAGGTAAAATACTTACTGCAAGAAGAAAGCTCTCGCGAAAGCTCCCCACAATGGGCAAAAGTTCCTTACAAACGATGAAAGCTCTAGCATGGGTTGGTTGAGTTCTTCACAACACTACAAAATGGTGTTGGGTGTTCCCTCTCACGTGACGAAACTTATTTTTTTTATGGTAAGTGGGGACCACTTTCCACTAAGTCTCAAAACCAATTAAAATAGCAAGAAAACAAATAGAGAAAGTGTGAGAGGCCTTTGCAAAAAGACAAAGAGGGAAAAGAGGAGAGAGCAAAATGGATTTCTTTCCTTTATGCCAATGATCGATGCTTATTTATGGTCTGATTAAATTGAAATTTCAGTATGCTATTCTTGGCGAAGAGAACTTCGTTTTGAGTGGAGCTGATCGTTCAGATTACTCTCCATTTCTCTAGGTAGTGTATAATCATTTTGTGAGATTTTCTCTTTATTACTTTGGATATCCACTTTAGAGTGATGTTGTTGTTATCTAAGAAATATATGTGTTCTTGATATATTGGTTGCCTCTGGATTTTGTTTCGGAGAAGTTTGACAGTGTATCATATTATTCTTCATAGTGGAAGGTTTCAACTGGACTAGGTCCCGAGGTTTTTCCCTTCACACTGAAGGGTTTTCCTCATAAACAAATCATTGTGTTTTACTGTTCATTTTTGCAGTGTGTGTGAGTCATTGAAGCTGAGAATTATTATAATTGTCATTTTAATTCTACACATAAGAGGGATTGAAATATTTGGTTGCTTGTTTATTACTGGTACAATCCCAACAAAGTGACATCAGAGCTTCTGGTTAACTTTCTGTATTTCTGGTGAGAATTAAATTGGAGGATTCGGCTAGTGGCATGGTTAAACTCACAGCTTTCAATTATTCTATTTGGAAGACTAGGATGGAGGATATTTTATATTGCAAAGATTTGTTTGAACCCATTGAATTGAATGGCAAAAAATCTGGTTATAAGACTGATGAGGATTGGAAGAAGTTGAATAGAAAGACCGTTGGACAGATTAGGCAGTGGGTTGACCAGAGTGTCTTCCATCATATAGCCAAAGAAGTAGATGCATACAGTCTTTGGCAAAAATTAGAAGGTCTTTACGAGAGAAAGACTACACAGAACAAGGCCTTTGTGATAAGAAGGCTTGTAAATTTAAAGTACAGGGATGATAATAGTGTTGCAGAGCACTTGAGTAGCTTTCAAGAGTCGTTGAATGAGTTGTCTACCATGAAGCTTACACTAGATGATGAGGTGCATGCTTTACTTTTATTGAGTTCTTTATCGAACAGTTGGAAAACCTTAGTTGTTTCTCTGAGTAATTCAGCTCCAAATGGTGTGATCACTGTCAACATGGTGAAAGATAGTATGTTCAATGAAGAAGCCAAAAGAAAAGAGCCGGGTGTTTCTTCTAATTCTGAAGCACTTGTTACCGAAAGAAATAGAAGAAGCCAAAGCAGAAAACCACATGGTGATGACAGTCATGACATGTCTAGAGGAAGATCAAAGTCAAGAAAAGGAATAAAATGTTATCATTGTGGCAAGCTAGAACACCTCAAAAGAGAGTGCGGAAAATGGAAAAGTGAACAGTCAAAATGGAAAGGTAAAGACGTAAAGAACAAAAGGAGACTGCAGCAGTTGCATATGATGCAGCGGTATTTATTGCTTATGATAAAGCATTTGCTAGCCTTTCATGCAAAGATTCTACATGGATAGTTGATACAATAGCTTCTGTTCATATCATTCCACGTAGGGATTTCTTTTCATCCTATATAGTGGTGATTTTAGTTGGATCAGGATGGGAAATGAAGTTAAGGCAAAAATTGTTGGCATGAGGGATGTTCAATTAAAAAACTAGCAGTGGTAGCAAGTTACTTCTCAGGGGTGTCAAACATGTTCCCGATATGCGCTGCAGCTTGATTTCTATTGGAAAGCTTGACGTAGAAGGCTATCATAATCACCTCAGAGATGGTATTTGGAAACTTACAAAGGGTTCTTTGGTTTTAGCCAGAGGGAAGAAGACTTATGGTCTCTAAAGAATAGAAGCAAAACTAATCCATGGAAATGCAAATATTGCTGAAAATGAAGCCTCCACTAAGCTATGGCATAAACGGCTTGGCCATATAAGTGAAAAGGGACTTCAAATTTTTGCCAAAAAGAAGCTCCTACACAATGTGAAAGGTACATCATTAATCCATTGTACTCATTGTTTAGTTGGAAACCTAAGTAGAGTTGCATTTCGTAGATTCCCTGCATCTAGAAAGACTAATATTCTTGATTTAGTTCACACTAATGTTTGCACAATGTAAAGTAAATCTCTAGGTGGTGCATTGTATTATGTTACATTTATTGATGATCACTGTAGAAAAGTGTTTGCATATCCTTTAAAATATAAATATCAGGTGTTGGAAGTATTTAAAGACTTTTATTTGAAAGTTGAAAGAGAAACTGGAAGGCAACTAGTTAAAATGTGTCAGAGCAGATAATGGTGGTGAATACAAAGAGCCATTTGAAGAGTACTATAGAAGATATGGCATCAGGCTTGAGAAAACTATTCCAAAGACTCCACAACAAAATGGGGGTGGTAGAGAGAATGAACATGACTATTTGTGAGAAAATCAGATGTATGCTCTCTCATGCAAAACTACCTAAGCATTTTTTGGCCGAGGCAATGAGGATAATAGTTGATTTGATTAATCTTTCTCCATCAGTTCCTTTGAATGGTGATATTCTAGAGAGTTTTTGGACAGAGAAAGATGTATCTCTTGATCATTTAAGAGTTTTTGGTTGTCGAACGTCTGTTCATATTCCTAAAGATGAAAGATCCAAGCTTGATAGTAAAGCAAAACAGTGTATCTTCTTTGGTTATGCACATGAAGAATTTGGTTACAGGTTGTGGGATCCAGTGAATAAAAGGATCATCAGGAGCAAAGATGTTGTATTCTTTGAAAATGAAACCATTGAAGACTTAAATCAAACTAAGAAGCCAACTTCAGTCGACAAAGAACAAATCAGTTCAGTTCCACATATACCAAACCCTGTGGTACATGATGATTATAGAGAATTTGCAAGAAGAACATCACAATATAGGAGACAGGCATGATGAAGCCATTACACATGGTAATGCAGAACCAGATCAAAATCAAGAAGAAACTCCTTCCGAGGTGCCAGCTGAAGTAGGGTTGAGAAAGATCTACTAGAGAGCGTCAACATTCCAAAAGGTATTCCAATAATGAGTATGTGTTACTTTCTGATGGGAGAGAGCCAGAATGTTATTAGGAGGTTCTACAACATGACCAGAAAATGGAGTGATTAACAATTATGCAAGAAGAGATGAAATCCTTGTATAAGAACCAAACTTATGATCTAGTAGAGTTGCCTAAGGGCAAGAAAGCACTAAAAAACAAATGGGTGTTCAGACTAAAGGTTGAACCAAATAGCTCGCAGCCAAAGGTACAAGGTAAGGTTGGTTGTAAAGGGGTTTGGTCAAAACAAAAGTATTGATTTTGAAGAAATTTTCTCACCTGTAGTTAAAATGTCTTCAACTCGGGTTGTATTAGGCTTGCCAACCAGTATAAATATGGAGATTGAACAACTTGATGTGAAGACAGCTTTTCTACATGGTAACCTTGAGGAGGAAATTTACATGGAGCAACCAGAAGGATTTACAGCTAAAGGCAAAGAAAATCTTGTGTGTAGATTGAAGAAAAGCTTGTATGGTCTCAAGCAGGCCCCAAGACAATAGTACAAGAAATTTGATTTCTTTATGGTTGAGCATGGATACACCATAACAACTTCTGATCATTGTGTGTTCATAAAAAAAATTCTCTGATGGGGAATTTATTATTCTCTTGCTATATGTAGACGACATGTTGATTGTTGGTCGTGACACTGAAAAAATTAAGAAGCTAAAAAATGAGTTAAGTAAGTCTTTTGAGATGAAGGACTTGGGACTTGTAAATCAAATTCTCGGTATGAAGATCTCTCGTGATAGGAAGAACGGAAAATTACGGCTCTCACATGAGGATTATATTGAGAAGGTATTACATAAGTTCAATATGGACAAGGCAAAACCAGTAAGCTCTCCACTTGCAAGTAATTTGAAACGAAGTTCAAAGCAAAGTCCTTCAAGTGAGACAGAGAAGGAAGAAATGAAGAATGTACTTTATGAATCAGCTGTGGATAGCTTGATGTATGCTATGGTATGCACAAGGCCAAATATTGCTCATTTTGTTGGAGTTGTTAGTAGATTCCTTTCTAATCCCGAAAAAGATACTGGATATCAGTGAAGTGGATTCTCAGGTATCTCAAAGGGACTTCCAAGATATGTTTATCTTTTGGTACCAGGAAACCCGAGCTCGTTGGGTTCACAGATGCAGATATAATTGGTGATGTTGACTCTAGAAAGTCTACTTCTGAATATGTGATCACGTTTTCAGGGGGACCAGTTTCATGGCAGTCAAGACTACAGAAATGTGTTGCTCTATCTACCACATAGGCTAAGTACATAGCCATCATTGAAACTAGTAAGGAGTTGCTATGGATGAAAAAGTTCTTGCAAGAACTGGGTTTAGAGCAAGAGATGTATATACTTTATTGCAGCAGTCAAAGTGTTATTCATCTCAGTAAGAATCCAACCTTCAATTAAAGATCCAAACATATTGAAGTGAGGTATCATTAGATTCGAGATGCACTGGAGATGAAGAAGTTACATCTTGAGAAAATCTATACTGATGAGAATGGTTCAGATATGATGATAAAGTCATTACCTATGGAGAAACTACAAGTATGTAGAAGGAAAGCGGGCATGGTGAAGTTCCTCATGTAGTCGGGAGGGGGAGATTCGTAGGGTGTTCCCTCTCACGTGAAGGAACTTATTTTTTTGTGGTAAGTGGGGACCACTGTCCACTAAGTCCCAAAACCAATTAAAATAGTAAGAAAAAAAATAGAGAAAGTGTGAGAGGCCTTTGCAAAAAGACAGAGATGGAAAACAGTAGAGAGCAAAATGGATTTCTTTCTTTTACGCCAATGATCGATGCTTATTTATGGTCTGATTAAACTGAAATCTCAATATGTTATTCTTGACGAAGAGAGCTTCGTTTTGACTAGAGTTGATCATCCAGATTCCTCTTCATTTCTCTGGGTAGTGTATAATCATTTTGTGAGATTTTTCTCTTTGTTATTTTGGATATCCACTTTAGAGTGATGTTGTTATTGTTATCCAAGAACTATGTGTACTTGATGTATTGGTTGCCTCTGGATTTTGTTCTGGAGAAGTTTGACAGTATATCCCATTGTTCTTCATAGTGGAAGGCTTCAACTGGACTATTGGGATTTTTCCCTTCACACTGAAGGGTTTTTCTCATAGACAAATCATTGTGTTTTACTATCCATTTTTGCAGTGTGTGTGTTAGTCATTGAAGCTAAGAATTATTATAATTACCATTTTAATTCTACAAATAAGAGGGATTGAAATATTTGGCTGCTTGTTTATTATTGGTACAATCCCAACAAATGGGACTTGCTTTTAGATCTAAAATTGTACCATCGTCGATTGGTGGTGGTGCTAATTCCAAGCTTCGCATCAATGCCCTAGTAGAACCCTCAAATTCGAATCAGATAACCATTTTCCTATTCTTGGTGGTAGGTGGTGGTGATGGTGATGGTGCTTGATGGTGGGTGGCATTGCTAGTGCCAAGTGATGTGTGACGAGGATTGGGGTGGACATTTGCTTCTTTTTTTTATGGCAGCTGGTGGCTACTGTCGATTGGGTTGGGTTGGGCCAATGGGTAGATGTTAGAGAGAATGAGAAGTTATTCTATGGTTAAAAGAGAAAGTATTTGCTGAAAAAAAAGTAGTAGAGATAGAATGTAAATATTTTAAAAAAAGAAGGTGATTGGTATAATTTTCTCTTATTTTTAATTAGTTAATGGACCTTTTTCAAATTTGGACTCCTTTTATTCTGGGATCACAAACTTGGTGGCTTTCCTAGTATAATACTGGTTAATGCATTGGAACAATTCAAAAATATACTAAAAAAATTATTAATTTTAAATAAACTTTTAAACCTTTTTTTATTTTTAAAATATTGCTTTTATTGTATTTATTTTTTTAACAATATATTATGTAATATAGTATACATATTTTCACCCTTGTCACCTAAATTACTTGTATTAAAGTGTGTTACATACATATTACCATCTATTTTCGACATCATCGCGGCTATCGTTGTCATCACTACCACCACTTGTAACATTCAATGTCATACCAATGTCACTTGTAACATTCATTATCACACAATAACCACCACCACCACCATGTCGTACAAACAACGACAAACTACATCATATCTGAGAACATATCTAAAAATGAAAAAGGAGAAGATATGTACCACCATAACCACATCTAGCCACCATCATTGCAAAAAAAAAAAAAACCATCAAAATCTTCATCACAACCATCAACACCATCCCATCTCGCTACTATCACAAACCACTATAGTTATCATCATCAATCTACACCATAACCACCACCCCAACCCAAAATCCATCACCAGCCACCGATCCGAAATCACCACTAGATCTAAAATCAATCGCCTCGACCCAAAATCATGTGGATTACATCTGTACTACCATCGTTGCTTGTGCCATCACCACTACCAGATGAAGGAGAAGATTTGGAACACCACCATATTGGATATGAATTTAGATTTTAGGGATTTTTGTATTCAGGTCTGAAAATGAAATTTGAAAAATAAATTTGCTTTACTCTTTTTATTCTTTGAACTTTACAATGACATTTAAGAAAAAGAAATAACAAAATGGGTTCATTTTTGCAAGATTGACCGGAAAAATGGTGGCGATTAGTGGCGGGGTGGCCGTGGTGGTCAATGGCGGGTTGTAAGTGATAAATCCATGATCTTAAGTGAGTACAGGCGATCGTTGATCGTTGACCGTCAATCGTCAACGACCACAATAAAATTCAATATTGTGAATTGAAATTAATTATATCGTAGTTCGAATTTTAAGTTTGTAGCTACGTTATCTACCCGTCTAATGATAATTATCGTATAAGAATTTGAAGTTGGAGAAATGGGTCCAATTATTTACTTTCAAGATTCGATTTGCTAATAATATCAATCTAATAGAAAAAAAGACTATTTCATAATTTTAAATATGACAAAGATTTTGTTGTTGAATGTGTGAAGAAAAATTGGTGTCAATGCTTATCCCTTCTGCATATCCGATCTGATTGTTGACCAAAACAAATTATTGGGTCATTGAATCAGTGGTTCAACCGGTGTATCAGTGGTTTAATCGCTGAGTCATTGTAAGGTCGAAATTTAGTTTAAAAAATCAAAACAAAGAGAAAATATATCTATTACTTGACAAAGATGAGAATATATTTGTTACATATAATGCGAGCATCCACCAATGCCGTAGTGATCAAGCTTTTTATAATCTCAAAGGAAGTCACAGGTCCGAGTCTTCCTATTGCACCGGCTTTAATGCCTATGCTCTAAAATGGTGAAAAATATTAAACTGTAATAATTTGCATAAAGGACTGCAATTGTTGAGAGTCGAACTTAAGATCTCCCATTTCATTAACGAGAAGAGGCTCAAACAGGGACTAAGTATTCTTGAAATAAAAATATAATGATACTAAGCCCTTGTTTGGGCTTCATAAAACCAAAAATACATTTTCTCAAAACTCATTTTTAATCACATTCTTTAATGAAATAATATTACACGTAAATCCAAATTTTTCCTTACTTTTTGACACATAATCCAAAAAATAATTATTCAAAAATATAATTTTTTTCAAAGTCTCGTAAAAATGGAGCTCAAATAAGTGCTAAGTCTGGAATTTTAAAAGTAAGAGTACTACTTGGAGTAGTTTTCTCATGCTTATCTCATCTCAAACTTCGGGCCCAAGCCCAACAAAGGCACCCATAAATGAGTAAATAAATTATAAGGAAATTAGGCCATGTACAGGCAAAAAGCACACAAAATGGAATAATACACAATTAATGATTTTTCATCAATCCCTTTAATTAACAATAAGTAATACGCCAAAAAATGCCCGATGAAAAGAAGTCATTTACATAAGTGTAATACTATTTAGCATCACTGATGTTGCAAAACCTGTCTAGGTGACACTAAATGTCATTAATGATAAATATAATTAGATGAATCACATACTTGCATCTTTAATTGAACCTATCACATAATGCCACATAATATTCTAGCATCAGTAGTGCTAAATAACATTATTCTTTACATAAACAACAAAATCCTAGCCCTTATTGATGAAGAATGGGCGATTCAGTAAAACATCACAATGATTAACACATTCCTCCCTTCTATTCCATCTACCTCTTCGTCTTCTTATCAACATGTAACATCACTATCTAATAGAAGACAACTAACTAAATGCAAGGCAATCAATGAAGACTCTCTTTCTCCTCAATTATCTCCAAGAAAAGCCGTTGCATTAGTATAAGTTCCATAAGTGGGCTAACCTTAACTGGTAAAGGCTATTTTGATGCCAACTTGGCCATTCTAGAAGCGGGCGATGATGAAGAACCAATGGAGAAAGTGAAGAGAATAGGAAAAAGAGGATTGAAAGACAAGGAGTTGCTAAGTCATCCACCAAGGATACACGTTAAATTATTCATATTTGATTATTGAATTTTGTTTTATGGAAATGTATGCATTTTTAGTAATTTCTAGTCAATATGCTGTCATAGATAATTTTACAATTGATATTGATCTAAACTGAAATTTAGAATCCCATTGTTTACTAGTAAACAAATTCAAATATGGTAGAGCAAATCGTTTGCAAAATTGCTTATTTGATAATCCGAATATTATATATATATAAATATATATATTCAACGTTGTATCTATACATATGATTATTCAACAACATCTCGAGAGTTTGAGAGCTTAGATTTTAATTGATAGAATTGAGATCATGATATTGTAAGCACAATTACTATTGATTTTAGTGAATTTTTCTCCTATGCCCGTGATTTTTCCAATATTGAGTTTCCACATAAATCTTGACGTTCATTTTCTTCTTGTTTATTTTGTTGTCGTCATTATCTTGCGATCCAAAACTTATAACAAGTGGTATCAGAGCGAGGTTGATTGTTCTGCATGGCGACAATGAGAAATGATATTTTGCTGTTGGATAGAAACATGAGATTTACCTTATAACAAGTAAAGATGCGCAGTTCTAATGCAGATGGATTTGGAGAAAGTCTCACTTGGCTTTGATAGAAAGCCTGCTACCTGGGCACAAGATGAAAAGTAGCATAGGGATCGAAAAAGCACAATCACAAATTTATCTACATCTTTCAAATCAAATTCTTCAAGATGTTTTAAAGGAGAGAAGTGTCGATGCGTTGTGGTTGAAGTTGGAGCAACTTTCCATGGCAAAGAGCTTGACCAACAAGCTACTCTTGAAACAGCACTTGTATTCTCACCGGATGTCTAAAGGTATGTCATTGGATAATCATTTAACTATGTTCAAAGAAATCACAGCTGGTTTGGAGACATTGGAAATTAAGTATGACGAGGAGGACTTGTCATTGATGTTGTTGTGTTCTCTGCCGCCATCATATGTGACTTTTAGAGATACTTCTCTATAGTTGGGATACTCTCACCGTGGAAGAGGTCTATGATGTTTTACTTTCTAAGAAGAAGATGAGCTATCTTGTTGAAGGATCTGGGAATCATGCTAAAGGCTTGATTGTGCATGAGAGAAATTAAGATAGGAATCTTGACAGAAATATGAGGGACAGATCAAAATCTAGACATGCTGAAAAGACATGTCATTATTGTAAGAAGAAGAGACATATTATAGTTGATTGCTATGCATTGAAAATTAGAATTAAAGATGTTAGTGCTATGGAGAAAGGGAAGCAACTTGCTCACACAGCGGAGGCTGATATTATAGAAGATGGGCAAAGTGAAGAAGAGCTTCTTGTGATTTCTGACATGGATTCCAAACCTTGTGAGGAATGGATTCTAGACTAGGCTTGTACTTTTTCATATGTGTCCCAACAGGGACTTGTTTTCAACATATGAAGAAGTTTTGAGAAGTGCATTGATTTTGAGAAACAATGCACCTTGCAAAATTGTCGGAGTTGGTA
>CAIGRN010001338.1:0-12309 GCA_903798345.1 Fraxinus anomala | reverse complement strand
GATCATTTTTCTAAAAAATTCGTGTGCAAATATTGTATTAATGCTCTGAATTATCATCATTTTAGGTGGGGATGGACTCTTAATGCATGTTGAGAATCTTGGCCAATTGTCTGATTTACCTCGAATATCCTAATTTTTTTAATACAATAAATTTATAACTAATTCAGTTTACTAAAAAGTAATGCTATTTACTATTTAATATTATTTGTGTTAGAATATTTTCATGCGACTCATTATTTATAAAGAGTGTTATGAATTATAGAGAGTATTTTTAAATTCAGATAGTCAGATTTTTATGCACTCCAATAATACTCTCTATTTTGACACTTTATGTTGTTTTCTCAAGAAATATTTATTAATTTCTACTCATATTTTAATTTATCGTAATTTTTTACATGTCAATGGCCAATCATTTTAAATATAATTTAATAGTTTAAGAAATAAAGTATTGAAATACGTTACTTATATATTAAATACAATAATTATACATTAAGAATAAAGTGGATTTGCCCCAGGTTGCCAACGGATTAGATTTTGATCAGAATTCGATAAAATTAATGGGAGATGAATTTAGAGTTTCAGTCCGATAATCCGATTAAGATCCAAATCTGATAATCCATTAACCAAATGAAACAAATATGAATATATGTCAATCCGATCCGATAACAACACGATCCGATTTCTTATAATAATATAATATATTTTATACATTATCATATAATTTTTTTTCATTTCGAAACTTATATTATACTTCACACATAATTTTCAAATAATAAATAATATTAGGTAATGGTATAATATTGCTAATTGATATATTTTGAGAGTTTTTAATTTTTTATTAATTAAAATATGATAAAAATAATTATTTTATTTTATAAATTAAACAATTAAAGGGCTAATAGTTGGAGTTGCTTTTATTGTTCCCAACTTCCCACTTCGAATGCTCACTAGAATATCACAAGGCCCTTGTTTGAGGAGAAAAAAAATACAATTTTGAATGAGGAAATTAAACCCACACGGGTATTTAAAATTTCTAATTCAAAAATCAGGTTTAGAGTTTATTTATACAAAAATCAAGTTTGAAGTTTATTTTAATTTATATTTTAATAAATATAATAAAAATAANTTTATTTAAATTTAAATTTTAATAAATATAATAAAAATAAAACCATAATTCCCCTATCTCTCTCTTCTCTCCCCCCTCCTCTCTCTCTCTCTCTCTCTCTCTCTCTCTCTCTCTCTTTGTAATCTCCCTGTGAGCCACCGCAGTTCGTCGACGGAGCTCTTTGATGCCGCTAGGAGCCCACTGCGATATGCTACAGCGGCGCTGTGCGCGCGACGTTGCGGGCTCTGGAGCCGATTCCAATGCGATACTGGCGTCGCTGCAAGAAGACAACGCCGTCAACAAGATGCACGACGACTGGAGTTGCTTTTGCGATCGATGGTTGTGCAACGAGTCGGTGGTGCTGGGACTGGGATCGATGTTGTAAGAGGGTGGGGTGGCTGGATGTGGTGGTGGTGGTAGGTGTGTGTGTTGTGGGTGCGATGGCTCTGCCGGTGTGCAGTGGTCTTTGGCAGTGGGGGGTTTGACAGTGTTGATGTTGTTGTTGGTGGATCAGGGTCGAGGTTGGGTGCTTCGTATATGTGAACAATATTTGGTAGGCTCAGATCTAGTTGGTGATGGTGATAGTGGTGATGTACTCGTGGTGTGGTGTTGTGTTGTTATTGTGGCGGTAGTTGTGATGGTGGCGGAGGCGACAAGGACTACGCGATGAGATGAAGACTATTTGTGACTAACTATTTGGTCGATTTGTGACCAAGTATTGGTGGTGGATCTAGATCGGTGGTTGAATGTTTGGTGTATGTGACCAACCATTCTAACATGTGATCTTAATATCCGGTGATTTGTGATTAAAAAATAATTTGTGACTTTGATCTGTGACCAACGTAATAATTGTGATCTATAAATTTTTTTATCTGTAACCAACGAAATAAACTATGACTTATAAAATTTCGTGATTTGTGTTCGATGAACAAATTGCGACTTTTAAAATTTTAATTTGTGATCGATGGACTAACTATGACATATAAAATTTTTGAATTGTAACCTTAAAATTTTTGAATGGTGGCCTAACTTCATATATCCGTGACCTTTATATATTTATTAATAAAATATATAATTAATTAAATCATAAATAAACTTTAATGAAAACCTGATTTTTGAAATTTAAAATATATATCCTTAATTTTGAAATGGTGTTTACTAAAAACCTGATTTATGTATTGTTCCCTATATTTTATTACATCTTAAAAACCTAGTTAGAGGCGGAGATTCATAATCTATTTCACCAACCCAAGCCTCCTTTTATCAATCTTTAAATCGAGTAAATTCAGGGTTTATGATTTCGTACTGCTTTCTGCTCTTTCGATCGATTAGTTATATCTATGGTTTTTACTGTCTTTTGGATTAATTTAATTTCACATTTACTGTAAAATTTTGTAATTAACCAATTTCGTGTTATTTTATGTAGTTTTTAATTTAAGTTAGTTTGTTAGTTATTTACAGGGTAAAGCCACTTCACCGGAAAGAATTTGACATATGTCTTGACATAATGGATTGACAAAGTATAATTAGATAAAAAAGTTATTGCGTCGCATTATGTTAATGATTATGCTAACCTCTCTAGCAATGGTGCATGATTTTTATTTATATGAAAACTGACAAAAGTTAATTGAATGCAGAATCAAGAATGGTCCATAGCGAACCAATAGCCTATCTGATGACATAGGCATTTTATTCTACTTTAGAATCCCGAGTAGGTCGTCTTTTTACATGTTGAAAGGCATGTACAACTCTCCTGAAGGTGAGCTGCTCATCTGGGGCTGACAATTGCACATGAACGCCCCCTCGTTTTGCCAGCAACTATGCTATCTGGGGTGGTCTTTCTTCTATCTTCGAAAGTTTGATGATATATGTAAGGCAAAAGGATGATCCTTGGAATAACATCCTCTCAACTGCCGCAGCATCCGAATTCCTCAAGATGCGCGCTTTGGCCCGGCTTCACGCTTGGCTCTCTTTTTTGGCTTGGCAATGGCTCTCTTCGAGGGTTGTGTGATCGTGAATAATAAGGTTAAGAGTAATGTCTAGTCCAAGTTGGATAATAAGCAGAAGAGGGGAGCAATAAAGACATGGAGTTCGATTCGTTTTTTCTATATTTATTTATATTGATGCCACACTCCATCCATTTAAATCGAATACTTTTGGAAGTTGACGCTTGAGTTTATGCATAGAATTCTTGATTCTTGAAATATCATCCAAAATCTGCTATGTTATTGATCTTCTATGTTTGTATTCTTTAGCATTTTTTATTTGAATGAAGAATTGAGAGGACCCGTAGAAATTATAATTAATCCAAGAAATGGTATTTGTAGGCATTGACAGCATGAACAACCTTAAATTCTCTCATTTCAGTTTACCATATCTACATGGCCAATCTAGCCAGAACTGCGATGGGGTCACCTGTAGTTAGTGTTGGTTCCGGGCTGTAAAATATGTGGGAAATGATTGTTTGTATGTAAAGACTGAAATGGTAAAGTTTAACTCGCAAGAGCGTAGTTAAACCACAAAATACCGGATGAGAAATGTGACAAAAATGTAGTATAAAACTACACAAAACCAGAAATAAAATGAGAATGAAGAAGAAGAAAACGATAATCCGAGGCAAGTGATGACACTTTCTCCTTAAGACAATATTGCTCTGCTACGGTACTCATGGTTAACGGCACTTGTCTCCCAAGATACAATGAATTTTAATCTTATGGTAGCAGCACATCAAACCACAAGAACCAGTAAACTTCAACGGATTTCCCTCTCTACAAGGAAACGACATATGTAATGATTTTAGGAGAGTTTTTGCACAAAAATGTATGAATGCACAATGTAAACATGAGATGGTATACAAAAGGATGTCCAAATGGTCCTATTTATAGAGGATGGGGGTGTGGACGAAGTGTTGCGAGCCAAAACTCAACAGACGCATGAATCCATCTTCGTCTGCTTCTCGCCTGTCTTTTCGCTCGAGTGACACTTTCAGGGAGTGCTTTACTAGCTTATCGCTCGACGTCGCTCGAGCAACACCTTCGCTTGACGTCGCTCGAGCGATAGTCCTATGTTTAGGCAATTTTTTCTATTTGTCTTCCAATTTTGGATTTCAATTTCTCATTCATCCAAAATTCGTTTCGAGACCCTAAATATAACACGATGATCTACTCGACAAGTAGAACAAGTTGATCTATTTACATTTGTAATTTGGTCTTCGGATCAAGTCCGAGTATTTGGCCAACGTTGATACGAAAACACTTTTTCCAACTTGATTTTTTCAATACTTAACCAATTTCCTCGAGTTTTAAACCAATTTCTAACAATCCCCCACATGAATGAAGATTTAGACATGCATATGCAATGCAATGTCAAAATATGATGCATTGTAGAGAGAGGAGCGGGAAAACACTACATCAGGCGAGGTAGCTTTCGACTTTAAACTTTCCTTAGTGAAATACTATCGGACTTACTCGACTAATTGGTGAATGCGATGTCTTGAACCATTTAACCTTTAGTATAAGCCAAGACAATAGTACTCACACAGATGTTTTCCATAATCCATTTATCGTTCTTACAACTTGGTTCATTTTAGCCCTGAACCCTTCTTGAGTTTCATAAGTGTTTAGAAAACAAAAAATTCTCATTGAAGCGCTCCACTTCACACTTATATAGGCGACCTCCTATAAAGAGTATTCTGTCATACCCCACTTGACTTATTCAAGATATATGAATCATTAAAAGAGTATATTAACGTGTAACACTCTGCAGAAAGCACTTTAATAACCTAGGAATGTGTTAGGAAATAAATTAATGAATGCTTAGTGGAATCCTCATAACTTATTTGTCCATTTGAACCAAGATTTTGGGATCTCCAGTCAACAAGGTAGGGTTACCATTAAAAATATTCTTACGTAGTAGGCTTTAATCCCATTCCTTTTAATAGGCAACGTATTTGATCTCTAGACAAACCTTTCGTAAAGTCTCTGCAGAAAGCACTTTAATAACCTAGGAATGTGTTAGGAAATAAATTAATGAATGCTTAGTGGAATCCTCATAACTTATTTGTCCATTTGAACCAAGATTTTGGGATCTCCAGTCAACAAGGTAGGGTTACCACCACAAGGACTCTAATGTAGTAGGCTTTAATCTCATTCCTCTATATAGGTAACGTAATTGATCTATAGGCAAATCTTTTGTAAGTGGATCCGCAATGTTCTCATTTGATTTCATATAATCTATCATAATCTATGGAGATAATGTCATTAGAGATTAGTTGCTTAATAGTATTGTGTCTACGATGTATGTGTCTAGACTTAGCATTATACATACTGCTATACTTATTGCAGGTACCGAGTTAGTCCAATATGGAACATCTTCCAAAAAGTTACAAAGTCATTCTACTTCTTCTCCCGCTTTGTCCAAAATAATGAATTCAGATTCCATCGTTGATCGAGCTATACACATTTGCTTTGTCGATTTTCATGAGATAGCAGCTCCACCTAGAGTAAATACATAACCACTAGTGAACTTGGAATCCTTCATGTGGGATATCCAATTCGCATCACAATATTCTTCTAATACCGCAGGATATCTAGTAAAGTGTAAGGATATATGTTAAGGTATACGTCAAATACCTAAGAACCTTTGTCAAAGCCTTTCAATGATCATAGCTTGGATTACTCGTGAATCTACTAAGTTTATTCATAGCAAACGCAATATCTGGCCATGTGTAGTTTGTAATATACATGAAATTGTCAATCACTTGTGAATACCTTAGTTGTGACACACATTTTCCCATATTTTTCATTAAATGTACACTTGTATCAATAGGGGTTTTTACAGGACTTTCCTCAAACACCTCAATCATCTTGAGTATATTCTCAACATAGTGAGATTGTGAAAGTACAATTCCTTTTGATATTCTAGAGATCTTTATTCTTAGTATTGCATCAGCCACACCCATATCTTTCATGTCGAAATGCTTCGTTACCATTTTCGTATTTATGATTACGATCAATCTTAAGCATCGGAATGAAACTCTGATTCATAAATTTGCGCAAAGAATTGAAATTCACATGTCTTAATCGACTATGCCACAAACAAGACAATTCAAGCATAAAATAGAATCAAAACTTTTAGTCATAATGCTTTGTCTTGGTACAACAGTTAGAACGTTCAACTTGAACATTTCATCCCACATGTATCCCTTGCCTACATACATCTCATTCTTAGACAATACAAATTTATCGGATACAAACACTAGCGTAAAGCCATTTTTATTAAGAAAAGTCCCGGACACAAGATTCTTTTGTATGTACAGTGGCACATGTAGGACGTTGTTGAGGACGAGCTCTTTGCCGGATGTCATCTTCAAAGTGACCTTGTCTTGTCCTTCAACCTTGGAACTTGTCGAGTTCTCCATGTACAATTGTTCCCCATTCAGTTCTTGATAGTTGGAGAACATTGCTCTATCAACACATACATGAGTGTCAATCCACCATTCCCTCGAGTTTCCAACCATGTTGCACTCAGATACAATAGTCGATAGACTCATTTCTTATATCCATTCGCAAAAGGATTTCTTTCTCAACTATGTGGCTTGAGCATTTCTCTTCGACTTTCAACATTCACTTGAACGATGTCCGATCTTTCCACAATTATAGCAGTTCCCTTTGAACTTCTTGGCTTTCTTAGAGTTATCTCTTTGTAGTGCATCACAGAAGATTTTTCGCTTCACTTTAATAGCCTTTGGTTCTGTTTCAACAATATTCGCTCCAAGTTGGACAATAGACCTTCTATTGATTCTTCTATTTTCTTCCTCGATCCTCAAACGAACGATCAAATCTTCCAAGTTCATCTCCTTGTGTTTATGCTTGAAATAGTTTTTGAAATCTCTCCACATAGGAGGAAGTTTCTCAATGATAGTAGTCACTTGGAAAAATTCACTTAATTTCATCTTCTCAGCATGGATATCATGTAATAGAACTTGAAGTTCTTGCACTTGGCTGATCACCGTTTTGGAATCCACCATTTTGTAGTCCAAAAACTTGCTGACTATGAACTTCTTTGTCCCGACGTCCTCGATCTTATACTTTTTTCAATAAATCCTATAAATCATTGGCCAAGTCCTTCGAACTATACACTCCATAAAGTGTATTGTCTAATCCATTAANGTCCTCGATCTTATACATCTTTTCCAATGAATCCCACAGATCTTTGGTCGAGTCTTTCAAAATATACACTTCATAAAGTGTATTATCCAATCAATTTAAAATATATTTTTGCACAGAAAGTCCAAATACTTCCATGCGTCTAAGGCAATAATCGAATCACGATTATTTTCTCCTTCTTGTACGGTTGGCTGAGTCTCTTTCAGAAACTTTACCAGATTTAACGTAGTAAGATAGAACAACATCTTTTGTTGTCATCTCTTGAAATCTACGGATCCAAACTTTTCTGGGTTCTCTCCATGGGGGATCACAGTATTTTATAGTGGTATTACCATAGGCGAAACCACATTGTTAGTACTGCTCGAAGTAGTCTCGAAGGTACTCATTTTGTTACTTAAATGAAATATTAACACAGTAGTAAATAAATGGGTTGAATAGTACACGAAAACTATTCCAAATAGATTAATAAAACGGTTTTGGAACGAACAAACAACACAGACGAATATTGTCTTAAGATTGTTGGTTCTGGGCTGTGAAATATGTTGGAAATGATTGTTTATATGTAAAGAATGAAACGGTAAAGTTTAACCCTTAGGAGCGTAGTTAAACCACAAAATACCGGATGAGAAATGTGACAAAAATGTAGTATAAAACTACACAAAATCAGAATTAAAATAAGAATAAAGAAGAATAAAACGATAATCTGAGATAAGTGATTACACTTTCTCCTTAAGACAATATTGCCCCACTATGGTGCTCACGATTAACGGCACTTATCTCCCAAGATATAATGAATTTAAATCTTGTGGTAGCAGCACTTCAAACCGTAAGAACCAGCGAATTTCAACGAATTTCCCTCTCTACAAGGAAATGGCATATGGAATGATTTTAGAAGAGTTTTTGCACAAATATGTTTGAATGCACGATGCAAATGTGAGATGGTATGCAAAAGGACGTCCAAATGGAACTTTTGGCAAAATTCAGTGACTATTTAGAGTATTAACCCTTTTATACGAAACTTTGAAGTCATATCATGTGTAGAATTATGTAGATGATAAAAAATCTTTAGTTGTGCGTGGACGACTAGAACACCCGCGTGAGTTCTAATTAATCACAATGATAGGGAAATTTCTCAATAGTGAATCTCAATGTGCTAAAATCTACATTAATAGGGAACTAGTTAAAGAAGATTCTAGAAGAAGAAAGGGTAGAATATATAGGAGAGGAAAATGTTTTGGTCATCAAATAATTTAGCCTTGTTTGGTGGGAAGTAAAATCAATTTTTAGTCAATTTTGATAAAAATTGATAAAATGTATAATCGAAAAATTGTGAGTTCTATGTAATTAAAATTAATTATTGATTTTGACTTAAATTAAAATCTAAATTTTAATTTATATCAATTGCAAACACGATTTTAATGTCTAACAAATGCCAAAGAATTGCAAATGATGCCTGTTTTGAAATATAATTGAAACTAATAAGTTTTTGTTATTTTAAAAGTTCATCTTTTTAGATAAAATGATTTAATATAGTATTACCGTAAGCAAATATTATGAATTCTCCATAAAATATTATCAATACTCACCACCATATAACAATCAAAAACATTTTCATATCAAATGAATTACCTGGCACAATATACTTTTCAATTACTTGAGAAAATAAATTACATATGTCACACCAATATTTTGACAAACATTTTAAAACTCGAGAAAATAAAGAAAAATCAAATGTAAAAATCAAAGCCCTACGTTTAGGGGAAAAAAAAAACACTCATACAACAATTAACAAATCACACTAAACAGAACAAATTTATAGATCAACATCACAGAAAACCCTCTCAAACTCAGCCTTTGATGAAGAAAATGGAACTGTCAAAGGCCCACATTCGATCTTCATATGGCGATGAATTTTAAAAACTCCCACTTTCTGCCTGATTTTGCTTCTTATCTTAACATCCAAATCCACATTCCCTGAATATTTCTTCATTTTCAGATCCCTTGCCACCGCTCCGTAAAGTGATACATCTCTCGCCGCAAGATCCAAGTCGAGGTACGTCACGTTACGCCGTCGCTGATAAAAGGGCTGGACATTGTTGATCGACAGCTTCTGATCCTCGTACGACACTGTAACCTCAATCCTGTCATAGTATATCGAAACTCTTTTGTTGGGATTGTTAGCACGTAATACGAAATGGAAATTGGCAGTGAGGTGGCCATTGTTGGTTAAGTTGTAGTCTGAGATTGAGCCCTGTTCAATGGAGTATTTGAGTTTTTTGGGATTAACTGATACCCAAGTAATCAGCACGGCTAGGCCGACGACGACTAGGAGGGCGAGCAACACCATAGCAATGCATCGTACTAGCGGTGAGTGGCGGGGTCGGGTTGCTTGCGGTGGTGCCGGCGTAGGAGCCATGGCGGAGCAACCGAGTTTTTGTGCAGGACTTGTTATGATTAGATTGTTTTAACATATGAGGATGCTGTGAGGATATTGCTTGCATGAAACTCAAGAATATATGGAGGGGTAAGAAATATCATTATGCAGGAAAAAAAAAGGAGAAAATCATAATTGGACATGAATATTCTTATCTTGCAGAGTTCAAAGAAATCTTCACATTGAAATTTGGAATATATCTCATGTTCATTCATTGGCGGCTTTTCATTTGCTTAATACTCAAGATTTTCTAAAGGAGTTTGCTACTTGCACATATTGTAAAGGGGCTATACACCGGGGTGTTAATTTCAGTGTACAAATAGCAAATATTATCTTTTCTTAATTAAATTAAGCCCCGTTTGGAGACTATTCTTTTCAAGAAAAATAGTTTTGAATAGTGTTTTTTAAAAGAACGTGTGATTAAAAAGTAGAATTTTAGATTTACGTGTCAAATATTTTATTTTGTGAATGTGTTGTTAAAAATGAGTAAAAAAAAAAGTTTGAGCTTGACATTGAACATTGCATGACAGTATGCCACTAAAAGGAAAAAAAGGTATTATATAAATGCAAAAAGATTGATGTGACCATAATTATAAAATCGATATGAAAATTGACACAAACAGGTGTTAAGATTCGTGGTTACATCTTAAAATATCAATCTTATTAAGATGAATAGTTCAAACTCTTATAAATTGGTCTATATTTTCTTCTTTATTCGATGTGAGATTTTATCCCTTAATATACCCCAATAAGATGGTGACTCGTTTGAGCAGACCAATCTTGAAATCCGCGTACTCAATTTTTTTAATTTTTAATTGCATCGAATTACTCGTTGGTGCTTAACGAGCTCTGATACTATATTAAGATTTGGGGTTCTATTTTAAAATGTCAACCTTATTAAGAGGAGTAGTACAAACCCTTATAAATTTGTCCATATTTTCATTTTTATTCGATTTGAGATTATATCCCTTATTATGCCCCTACAAAATTGTGACTCGTTTGAGCAGACCAATCATGAAATCATTGTGCTCAATTTTATTGAGTTTTAATCGGATCGAATTGCTTGTTGGAGTTTAATGGACTCTGTTATTATGTAAAATATAATTATCACGAACTTTCTATGAAAAAATAGCTAATATATTCAGGTTTGATTGTACTAAAAAGATAGACGTATAATAATACTCAACAATTATTGTATAATGCCCAAACTATTTTGATTCCTACAATCACAAGAATGAAATGCCTAGGGATATTAAATTTTTATAAATTCCGGTAATAGAGTTTTTGTTGTAAAAGTAAGAGAACAGAGTCAACAATACAAAAGAATTGAGAAAGAGTCCAAATTTGTCTAATTTAGATGTGGCAATCGAACTGAGTGACTCGTTGACTCGACCGCTTGACTCGTGAAAAAGTGATCGCTCGGCTAATAAAAAGCGAGTCGAGCAGCTCGGGCTCGTCCCCGAGCCGAATAGGCTAGTTCGCTAGGCTATGCTCGTTTTTGGACGATCGGCGCTTGGGCGAGGGCGAGGCACGAGCTCACCTACAATCCAGGCTCTCAGTGACAACGATCACTGAACTTAAACAGGGACCGAAACGGTCGCTGAATTTTGTTCAGTGACCATTCTGGTCACTAAATTAATTTTTAAAAAATTTTAAATTAAATTTTTTCCCTATAAATACGTTTCATTTTATCAAAAAAATTTCACCCAACTCTCATTTTTTACTCTCTAATCTCTTGATTCTCTTCTGCATTTTACATTATTGAGTTAAAATCTTGATTTTACAATCTATATTTCTCAATTCTACTTCAACATTCACTTTCAATAATTCAATATCAATTATCTCATTANCAATCTATATTTCTCAATTCTACTTCAACATTCAATTTCAATAATTCAATATCAATTATCTCATTACAAATTTTCAATTACATTCTTACAAGTTAACTTTTTTTCAATTCTTGATTTGTTATTTATTAATTTACTATACATTTTATATCAATTCACAAATGAATCAACCCTCATTTGTTACAAGATTGTTCGGTATTGGAGTCGAACACCTATCACGTCGTAAAGTCGATTTCAGAATGAATTCGCCGGTCTAAATGAAGTACATATTCCTGAAAATATTTCGAATTTCGATACTCATGGAAGTAGTAATCTAATTAATTTGGATGACGTTGATGTTTTCAATGGTGAACGAGAGGATGAACTTGAATTAGATATTTCAGATGCAAGAGGGAAGAGAATGGGAAAAACAGGCAAAATGTTAGGATCAATTTAAATTGATTCAAATTGGTCGTGTCGTCGATGGAGTTCTAGAATCTAAAGCGGTATGTAAATACTATCAACAACAATTGGCATGACAAAAAGGTATTGGAACCACCCACCTCAACCGTCACTACAAAGCATATGCAGCCAAACATGAACTTCTTCTCGCTGGTCAACGCAACTACAATTTGGTAGTCCAGGCACCGATTCTACTACTACGCCACTTTCTACGTGGATGTATTCGGGGGAGAAAGCTCGAACGGGAATGGTGAAGTTCATTGCTGCTGTTGAGTTGTATCTAGCAATAGTGGACAACCAACATTTCGTCTCCTA
>CAIGRN010001314.1:0-17442 GCA_903798345.1 Fraxinus anomala | reverse complement strand
CAAACACGCTGGGAAAGTCATGTGGGAAGTGTTAAGCTTACAAAAGAGCTATCTGTACGAATAAGATACGCTTTACTTGACTTGACAAACATTGTTGAAGATCCTAAAACAAAGAATGAAGTTGAGTCCTTAGTAACATATGAACTTGAGAATTTTGAGCTTTTGCTTGGCATGGTCACTTGGTATAAGTTGTTGCATGCTATCTGTCATTTGATATAAGTTGTTGCATGCTATCTATACCATGAGTTAATTTTTTCAAGCCGAAAACATGGATATTGGTGAAGCTATTAAGCTTCTCGAAAATTATAGATAATCTGGATTTGCTAGTACCATGGATGAAGCTAAACAAATGGCAAGTGAAATGGGGATTGAAGCTGTTTTTCGAGAGAAACGCAACATTCGAAGAAAGATGCAATTTGATAAAAGTGGCTTGAAGAGGTAACACAATCAGTTGAAAAATCTTTCAGAGTTAATTATTTTCTTTTTATAATTGATCAAGCTCGATCTTCANGCTGTTTTTCGAGAGAAACGCAACATTCGAAGAAAGATGCAATTTGATAAAAGTGGCTTGAAGAGGTAACACAATCAGTTGAAAAATCTTTCAGAGTTAATTATTTTCTTTTTATAATTGATCAAGCTCGATCTTCACTTCAAATTCGCTTTGAACAATTTAAATATTTTGAAGAGACATTTGAATTTTTTTTAATTTGGAGAAATTAAAGAGTATGCATGTCAAGAGTTTGCTAAAATATTGTAAGAATCTTGAGCAGTATTTGAACCATAATGGATATTCAGACATTATTGGTGATGACTTATGTATAGAGTTGACAGTCTTAAAGTGCTATTTACCTAGAGAAACAAAAATAAGAATTGATGTAGTAAATTGCTTGAAGAAAATGAATGGTTGTTTTCCGAATACTTGCATTGCTTACAAGATTTTGCTCAATATACCAGTTAGAGTTGCATCAGCAAAGAGAATTTTCTCCAAGCACAAATTGATCAAGACTTATCTACAATCAACTATGTCACAATAAAGATTGAATGGATTGTCCATGTTATCCAATAACTCGGTTATACAAAATTGAATGATATTTTTGCTTTAAAAACTACCAGACGAGTTGTATTTAAGTGATCGTTTTGAACATTTTCATATTATTATTTGATTGTAATGTAAATATTTTGAATATTTCATTTTTATTTGATGCTTTATTGTTGATTTTAAATTAACAAATTTATATTCGTAAAACTTTTATAAATGAAAAAATGGATTGCTTGCTATGATTTAGGAGTCCAAATTTTGAAATGTGGTCCAGCACTACACATCCTTTAAATAAATACCTATCTTAGTGCTTACAAACATACAATCTTATTTGTGAGCAAGATAAACCCGAAAGGAAGAAAGAAGCAGGGTTGTTGCATCCACTTTCCGTTCCAAACAAACCATAACAATCAATTTCGATGGATTTTATTAGTAGGTTTCCTAAGGTTGGGGAGATGAAATCAATCATGGTCATGGTGGATCGATTTTCCAAGAATGTGATATTCATTGTTGCACCACATAAATGCAAGGCAAATTGATTAGCTCAATTAATGTTCAATATGGTTGAGTACTTTAGTTCGACAAAAGATATTATAAATGATATGGATACTCGATTCACGTGCCAGTTTTACATGTTATTCAATATGATGAGATCTGATTTAAAATTTTCAATAGCCAATCATCTCAAGTTGATAGCCAAGATAAGAAGGTGAAGTAGCATAAGCTTATAGGAAAGAACAAAACTTCAAAAAAAACTCAAAACTTGTTGATTTGAAAGATCAAATACCAAGAAAGGGATAATAATTTGAGAAACTTCTCAAGACTTTTTGTTTAAATTCAAAATTCAACCAGTTGCCATAATGCTTATAATTCCCATTTAAAATAGTAAATATAATTTGGATAACTAAAATCTAAGATAACAACTAACGTTAGACAACGATAAGAATTAAATATAAAATCAAGCTCTTAACGGAATTAAAATTCTAATCTAATTAAAATTAAGAAAATTATCCAGAATAACAAAAACACATTTTTGAAATCTTAAAACGATGAAATTGGGCTGAAATAGGTCGTACATCATGGGCAAAGCCCATAAGTTTTGTTTGCTGGGCATTTCCACTTAAATTAGACAAAAACAACTCTGAAAATGGATATTTCGAAAATTTATTTTCCTACCTTGATCCGAATTTCCATGAACTTTTCTTCTTTTTTTTTATTGCATCAGAAGGTCAATGGATTTCTACAGCATTATATAACAACCATTCAAAAAATTTGGTAGAAGTGTTGGACACATCCCAATTTTACTGCAATCTTTATAGATATTTGTTGACTGGAATGAGTCAAGATAGCAATGGGGCTGTTGGAAGAAAGCGAGTCGCCCACATTGATTGGCCCGACCCAATTTGTATAAGATTTTTTTTGGATGGAGGAGTTAAATTTTGAGTTCAAAATTTAACCTTCCACCACCCTCAACCAAATATAAATTCCATTATACAACAAACAAAAAAAGATATGTACAAAAATTCGGGTTTCTTTAAAGGGTGAAAAGTAGATGAGGGTAGAGGCTTGATTTTGGAAATATAACATTTCAAATTGGATTCTTTGATTATAAACATCAAACTTCTTCTTTGGTGATCGAGTTTTTGACCAAGAAGCAAGTAAAAGATGGTGTGGAAAGCAAGCAATCAAAAGACAAGTGATTCAACCTCGTTTTGTGATTTTGAAGTAAGTTTTACAATTTAAAATTCAATTAAAAGCATGCAAGCATGTTTTACATTGGTGTCAGAGCCTAAGTATGTTGTTTTCTTGCTTAAATACATGCTGAAAATGAGTTGAAAATGATCAAAACGCATGTATGTTGTTCTCTTCCAAAGCTCGAACATCATTAATGGCAACTTCTGATACTTCATATCAATTCATTAAATTTATACCATATGTTTATTATATTATGGAGAACATATCTGGAAAATGACATTGTTTGGATTTGTATTTTGGGAGAAAAATCGAATCATAGTTGAGAAAATCGAAACTTCATCGTATGATAACTTTATCACGTAAAGTTTCTTATTGTCTATTTGGTATGGTTGAATAGATATTCTTGAGACATTTTCAACGGTATAAAGAACATAAATCTTGGCAATGAATTGAAGAAGTTCTGACCTTCTGAAATTTGTTCAAGAAATATGAAAAAACTGCATGTTTTTGGACAATGAACAATAAATTTAAAAAAAAAAAAAAAGGAAACTGTTGTCACGTAGAGATGATAATTATTCCAAAATTTTAAAAATTGCATATTGGTCACCATACTTTTGAATGTTGATTATTCCAAATGCAATTTGAAAAATTACATGTTGGTCCAAAAACTATTTTTGGATGTTATTTATTCTTATAACAATTTGAAAAGTTGCAAATTGGTCCCTCAAATATTCTTTTTTTTTTATGCAATTAAAATAATTTTCAGATAATCAAAAATATTTTTAATTATATTATTATCGAAATAAATTTATAAAAAGTATTAAAAATATTTTTTCAACTTGATTAAATTCTGAAAATTCTTATAAAAATCAAGAATATTTGTTAAGTAGTATTTTCCTAGTGGGTTTTTTTTAATTTATTTTTAAGAGCTCTCATTTTTTTTAAATGAAAAATACTCCGAAAAGTATTTGAAATACCATATTTTAAAATTTTATTTTGCATGTCTAGTAGTTGTTTAAAGAAGCTTAATATGATTACATTTACATATTTAACGTTTTGATATTTATATATATGTTTCATATTTATCACATATGTTCAAAATGTTTTGCTTATTTTGTACACAATTAATTATTTAATTTAGTGGGAGTTCTAAAGTTGAAAGAGTTTTGAGTAATTCTGACATAGAACCTAAGATTTTGCATTATGAAATTATTTTTTGCGATAATGAAACATTAGGATAATGGGCGATGATTGGGAACTTAGTAAACTTTCGACTTCATGTCTAGTGTTAATTATCATAAAACTTAATTTGCGTGAGTGTAAAATATTACGTGTGCATAAATAAACATTTATATAACTGTCTTTAAATTTTTGATAGACTATGGCATCGAAAAATATCGTAGCTGACCTTAATAAGAATGACAAATTGAATGGTGAAAATTATAACACTTGACGCTATAAAATTTGGTATGTGCTAGAAAAAAAGGATTGCCTTGAGGGCATTAACCACGTGATGGAAGATCCAAGGGTAGTTCACACTGCTCAACGAGGAAGGGATCAGGAAACTTACCAAACATAGAAAAAGAAAGATTCTATTGCTCGTGCAATTTTGGTAAGTTTCGTCGTGGACGATCTCATTTATGAGTGTGAGAAGTTCCCGGTTGTTCATGTATCTTGACGTATTTGAGAGAAAAGTATAGCGGTACTAGTGTGACTAGACTCAGACAAATGACTCTTAAGTTTGATACTCATAAGAAACTTCCTAATCACAACATCACACAACATGTGAGGGTCATGTCTACTATGATTAGGGTGCTGAAGTCGGCTGGTCACATACTCTCTTATCCGCTTCCTTCCTAATAATTGGGAATATCTAAAAGTCAATCTGACTTACAATGATAGTATCAAAACATTTGTTGATGTTGCCCGCCATGTGGGACTAGAGGATGAACACCTTGGTGTGGCTAAATCTCTGGGACATAATTTTGTAGCTAAATCTAGTTCTAAAAAACTTCAAATTTTAAGCGTAAGAAGAACTGGTTCAAAGGTGGGGAAAGGAAATGAAAAAGAAACTGGACAAAGACCTTAAAAGAACAAATCTAAGTACAACAAAAAAGATAAATGGTGTGGAAAGAAGAAAGATAAGAGCAAGTTGAAATGCTTCCACTGTTAGGTGTTAGGTTACTTTGCTCGAGAATGCCCTGAGCCAGAGAAGGTAACTCATATAAATACTTCTTTTAGTGCTGTTTATGTTTCAAATACTATTATGCTAACTGAATCTTATCTTATGTGGATTGTAGACTCAGGAGCGACATACCATTTAAGCAGGGATTGAGAAGCATTTGTGGAGTTTCGTCGATTTCCAGCTCGTACAAAGTGGATATACGTTGGCAACAATAATAGAGTGGAGGTAAAAGGGATCAGTACATGCAAGTTACATTTGCATGGTGACTGTATTATTCTCCTTCATGATGTCATGTTTGCACCAGGGATACGAAAAAAATTAATTTCCGTTGTTGTTCTTTTAAGATTAGGTTTGAGTTTGAACTTTTGTGGTAACCCTGTTTGTATAAACAATGGTAATGTATTTTATGGACCAGGACAGGTAGAAGGTGGTTTTGTAGTGGATTGTGATCCAAACACTTATAGTTATTATGTTGATCGTTGTTTTTCTATGAATGTATCTTCTTCTTTTAAAGATTTGATTGTTGATACATCTGTATAGCATGCTAGATTAGGACATGTTGGGCAAGAGAGAATGAATATGTTAGCTATAGAAGGTTTGCTAGGTTCAATTTCTAAGGTTTCGTTTCCTACTTGTGAACATTGCCTAATCGAAAAAATAACACGAAAACCATTCGATAAAGCCTTAAGAGCTGAACATCAATTGCAGTTAGTCCATTCATATATATATTGGACCTATGAATGTGAGGGCAAGACATGGAGCCTCTTATTTCATCACTTTTATAGATGATTTCATGTGGTATAGTTATGTCTATTTGATTCTCATAAATTTGAGGCATTAGAATGCTTTATACGATATTTAAATGTGGGAGAAAATTAAATAGATAGAAAGGTAAAAACCTTAAGCACTGATCGAAGACGTGAATATTTGTTTGATGAGTTTAAAGAACTATGTAATGATAAGAATATCATTAGGCAGTTAACTATTCCCAATATACCTCGACAAAATGATGTTGTTGAAAGGAGAAATAGAACGTTGCTAGAAATGGTAAGGTCCATGATGGCGCAGCGCAGGCTAACTTAGCTATTTCCTATTGAGGAGATGCTTTGTTAACTGCAACCTATATTCTGAATAGAGTTCCATCTAAATCGGTACCTACTAAACCATATCAGCTTTGGACAGATAGATCTACTGATTTGAGTTTTCTTAGATCCTGGGGATCAGTTGCCGATATCCATGATTCTAGGAATATTTAGAAGCTCTACAACAGAAAATATATTTTCTCGCTGAAACCCAGACATATTTTGTAATACCAGTTCGAGTATTTCTAATCCCTCAATAAATCAAAGAACGTATTCATCTTTCTCATATATATTGTATTCACAATTATTTCACAAAACTCAAATAGTTAACACAATTGTATGACCGGTGAATACAAGCTGAGGTATTAGATAAAATAGTCTTCCGCTCCTACCTGAATCCCTTAATTTCAAATCAGCTGCTTTTCCAAACATGTCCCATAAAACCGAATCAACCATAGATATTGGCAACGTGCTAAAGTAGCAAAATCAAAATAAATTTTTGAGAAACAATCAAAAGTCATAAGGGTATAAAATTGAGGTCACAAGTGTCTTGGAGACTCACACAATAAAGAAGCAATGATCCATTTATCTGTATGACCTTGGAGATATTGAGATAAATGTAATTGAGATTATATTAGAATCATGTCAAACCCACCATGTGCGAGCAGGAGATGTTTGAAGAAAATGGGTCGCCCGTGTGGATTGACCAGACCCAATTTGTATATGATGCTTTTTTTAGAGGGAGGTCAAATTTTGAGATTAGAATTTAACCTCCCACCACCCTCAACCAAATATAACTTCCATTATACAACAAACAAAAAAATATATGTGCAAAAATTTGGGGTTCTTCAAAGGATCAATAGTAGTTGAGGGTGGAGGCTTGATTTTTGGAAATATAACATCTCAAATTGGGTTCTTGAATTATGAACATCAAACTCTTTCCTTGAAGATCAATTTTTTGACCAAGCAGTGGGTAAAAGACAATATGAAAAGCAAGCAATCAAAACGGCAAGTCATTTCATTTTGGAATTTTCAAGTAAGTTTTACAATTCGGTTAAAAGCATGCAAGCATATTTTATAGAGGTAGTAGCCAATTACACCCTATGTAGTCGTAAAACATGTTGGACGTATTTCTTGCTGCCCACGGCTTGCAAATTTGTTCAAGACAAGTAATATTTACTTGAATACGCCAAGAATGGATTGCTTATGGTACCTCGGAGGATCAAAAAGTATGCCCATGAGGGATAGAGAGAATTGGAATTCGAAGTTTTGGCCAAGGTGTTACTAAAATAACACCAAAAATTTGAAAGAAAATCTTTAGCATTACGGTGTATCGAGGATTGGTTTCCAGATATGATGGTTTATTTGAAGTTGTGAAGTATTTTGGGAAAATTTCTTACATAAATGTCGGAAAGACTTAAGATACATTTTTTTTTTTCATATTAGCTATTTGAAACATTTTAATGAAGATTAGTCTAGTGATTAGGTTCAAGCAAAAAGGGCACCTCTAGTAGTCCGATTACAATCTGAGAAAGATATGTTATAATTATAGATCATAGACTACTTGGGATGAGTAAAAAGAAAAGATGGATTGAGTATTTTGATTCATTGAAAAGGTAGCCGTGAGGTTGATACTACGTGGGAGAAAGACATAACTCTTTGGCAATATGAAAAGGAGATAGAGGGGTATTTGCAGGCTAATCCGACGAAGGCATCAGACTCATCTGATGGGGATAGTTTATTAGTCCCTTTATGGTTAAAACACCGAAGGCATGGGCAATGATGCCTTAGCTGAAATGTACTTTGAGAGTGCATTTCATGGCATTTGGTGCATGGAGCAAAGTGAGTAATCATGTGAGATTGAATTGGTATAGGGTGAAGCTTAGCATGCAAGGAGTCAGCCGAGCTAACTTCTGGCCTAACTTAGCTTAGTGTAGTTTCCGCGTACAGGTCGAAAATACATTTCAAATAGCAGTTATTCTAGCTAGCAAACTTTATTTACACTAGCAATTACTTGTTGCAGTCACATGACAGTAGAATTGACATGTGTAGGTAATCGAACATGCCAATCGATTATTTTTCATGTTTAATAAGCTTTTAAGTAGTTTGTAATAGAGAAAACTTTGAAATCTTGGACCCAACATTTAGTGATGTTAACTGTACGGATTTGTATCAAACTTCAAGGCTTTGAGTATGGGTGTCAATTTGGCTAGTTGGCTCAGGCGGCCCGTGGCTCGACCGGGAAAAAGTCCAAGTCGGCCCGGTAGAATCTAGCCGAGGCTTGGGTCAACCCCATTTTGGAGTTTTGGCTCGAGCCCGAGTCAGCGAGGCACAAGGGCCATTTTTGGCTCGTGAGTTATAAAAAAATAATAAAAAAAGCTTTGGCAGCTACATGTAGCTGCCTTGTACAGACCAGCTGCATGGCTGCCTTTTTTAAAAAAATCACAAGTCGGCTCGGCTCAATAAGACCCGAGCTAAAAGGTCGGGTCGAACCTATATTTTTGGCAGAGCAAAAGCTCGACTCGAGATAAAAAAAGTTCAAACCATTTTTACTCGAGTCGAGCCCAAGCTTTGAGTTTCAGCTCGGCTCGACTTGGTTCGTTAACATCCCTAGCTTTGAGGTACAAAGTAGAAAGTGCATCGTTGAGACACTTAACCATTTTTGTGAGTGTTCTCTAATTGAGGCAACAAAAGTTGGGAGCTTTTTCGTTTGTGCTTGTGTTCGTTTATTACTTATGTTCTTTTCATAAATTGTTGTTGTTCCTCGTTATTTCGATAAATTTGAGTGTGTGTGGTATGTGGGCGTCCTAACTCACAAAACGAGATTGAACTTAACTTAATTTAAAAAGAATAACTTATGAAGATTCAATTGTCACTTCAAAGAGGGGAACTAAGAGAGCACTAGGTCAGTTCGACCCATAATAGGTCAGCTCTACCTAGGATAGGTTACCTTGACCTTTAGTTGGACCTATGTCCACCGTCATCCAGAAACATCATAATTGTAATCCTGCACACGTCTCTTAAGTGATGTCATCGCTACTCTGATGACCATTCCCAAAACAACAAGTGGCACCTATGATGTCGTATCTCATTCTCAGCTAATTAGAAATGAACAATGATTACTTAAGCATCCGGAAATCATGACTAGGCTACAGCTAAGAACTAGGCACCATGATAACCTATTCGACCGACCTAACGACCAATTAGAAACCTTAAATTTTGGCAGTAGCACACACTTTTAGGTTAACAATGTAGCTTATATGACGTCAAGCAACCAAGTTGGTTGATTTAAAGGCCTATAAATAGGGGTAAACGGTTCCCCTAAAGGGCCATACTCAATATATTCTCTATGATACACTCCAAACTTCAATTAATGAAATTATCTTTTAATTTTCCTACATTCCAGTAATCACGTTACTAAATTTCTTTTAAGTTTGTTTAAATTTTCCACATCACTTTTAGTGATCAATAACTTGGTGCTACAAGGAGGGTCTTGTAAGTACAGCCACGACTCTTAAATTTTCCAAAAAATTAGAATTGACTCATCCAAATAGAGCCATAAGCCATATTCCAACATCAAGAAGTCATTCATGTACCAATCCTAATGCTACAAGTTCTCCAAGAAATTTCCAAGGAAAAATGACTTCACCGAGGTTGGACGCTCCCAACTTATTGCCACAAAAGAAGCTATAGAACTTCTTACGGATGCTATGCAAGGAATAGAGCAAAACCATACCACTATTGTTGCAGTGGTAGAAATCAAGTTGAAATCTCCTATACAGGGAAGAAATTGGTGGCCTTCTACTCAAAGGAGCCCTCCACCTCGAGAAGAACGACTGAGCTAGTTCAGTCCAAGTTTTGACCAATTTTATGAAATCGAGGTGAAATCTCTCGTACATAAAGGTTAGAGACGACTTCATATTTGAATGAGTCATTTACTTCAAGACGAACGAACACTCAGAAGAGCTGGGAATGTTTTTTATTGGCTGGATGCATAATGTTCACGTCCTATAAGAATTGAACAATGTAGCCTTATTCAAAACAAGCCAACTAAAGAAATGAACAATGAGCACGAGTTAAGCCACCTAGGAAAATGAATAGCTGACATGGAAGCCAGGCATAAAAGAGTAATAGAGGAGTACTTTACCAACTGCCATTCCTCATTTATTAAGGGCATATTGATTGGACATATTCCAGATAAGCTAAAGAAGTCATAGCTCACCGGATACAAGGAGAAAGAAGATCCCATCAGTCACTTCGAAAAACATACATCATGTATGGATCTACAAGAAGCTAGTGATGCCATCATGTGTAGAGCTTTCCCCTTAACTTTAGGTTAAAAAAGCCTAGAGGTGGTTCACAAAACTACCAGAGAGGTCAATTAAGACCTTGATAGACCTGGTTATAGCCTTCGTAGATCAATTCATGAGTTCCAAGGCTAGGACCACGCTTAAGAACAATTAGTGAACATTAAAAAATGATGAAGTGAGTCGCTAAAAAGTCACCTGAACGAGTTCAATGAGCAAGTTATGGAAGAGGAAAAGATTTCAGACAAAACTGCTCTCATGGCTTCCTTTTCAGGACTGAAGACCGAAGTAAGATTTTGGTAGTCCGTCCATGATGGGACCAGAAACTATCATAATTTTTTTAGCCTAGTTGAAAAGCACATAGGGGCAAAAGAAGTAACCATAGACCAAGAAGAAGAAAAAGTGGAGCTTAGCACTATAGCTTGGCCAAGGAAAATGAGGTCGGTGAAAGACCCATGCTAGAATAGAAGAAGGAAAGAGAGGAGGTTTATCGAACTTACCTATGTCTAGAAAGATTCTAGGAGTACTATCTTCTAAATACAACCCTAGAATGAAAATGGAGGGACAATGAAGTCTTCTACTGACCTCTTTCCTTAAGAAAGAAAGAATTTGATGGGTCACAACAAAAGTAAGTACCTCCGGTACAACATGTAACTTCCCGAATTTTTATTTCTTACTTTGTTAATTTAATCTTGGAGTAATGCCGCGGAACCTATATCCCAAAGGTTACTCAAACGTTCCATTATCCATAAAATAAATTGATTCATAGTGTAATTCAAAGAAATATGTGGAATTAGATAAATTATTTTATTATCTTATAAAATGTTAATTAATTTAATCCACTACTTAAATATAAGCCCAATACTTATTTTCAACATCGATTTGAAAATAAAATTCTAATTTACAAAAACATTTTAAAATAAACTAAATATATACGGATCTCGAACGTGCTAGAAATGTTTCTCTCTCTCTCTCTCTCTTCTTTTCTCTATCTTTTATTTTCTCCATTTCTCTATTTTTTTCTCTCTGAATTTGTATGAACTGAAGTGTAACAAGAGAGTATTTATAGGGGTGATTTGATAAGGATAGTTACCTAATTAGAATTCTAATTGGACTCTTAATCCAAATTTAGATTGTTTTTTCAACAAACAAATTTATCATGAAATTCGAATTTAAATACATGGTGATAAGATTCTAGTGTTGATATGTGCAAATTTCAAGTTTTATCTAAATACTTTTCTATTAGATAATTAGATAATAATTTAATAGATATCCAAAATGTTATGAAAATTTAGTTTCGTGTAAAACTCATATATATCCAATTACTAGAGATATTAAAACAAGATCCCTAAAAATGGTAAGTTGCTAAGTTATCTTAAAATCTCAAAACTTACATTTATGCCTCATAATATATTGTACGTATTTTTTGGGGTATTACATCCTCCCCTCCTAAAAAAATTTAATCCTCAAAATTTACCTTGGTTATCTAAGAGTTGTGGATAATTAGCTTTAATATCTGCTTCGCGTTCTCAAGTGGTCTCTTCAATCGCGAGATTCCGCTACTAAACTTTTACCAATGGAATTTCTCTATTACGAAATATTCGAATCTTCTTATCCAGATGACTAATGGAGGTTCCTCGTAAGTTAGATCTAGATGAATGTCTAATGACTGACGATTAATCATGTGGTTAGGATCTAATAAATATTTACAAAGTATAGAGACATGGAATCCATTGTATGTTGTTGAAAGTTTAGGAGGCAATGCCAACTCGTAAGCCACAGTTCCCACACGTTTCAAAATCTCAAAATGGCATATATATTTGAGTCCGAGTTTTCCCTTTTTGTCAAATCGAATGACTCCCTTCCTAGGTGATATTTTTAGGAAAACTTTGTCACCAACCTCAAACACAAGATCCTTTCTCCTGTTATCTGCATAACTTTTTCGTTGATCTTGGGAAATCTTTATTTTAGTTCGAATATTCTCAATAGCTTAAACTGTTTGCTTGATAGTCTCGGGTCCTAAAATTTTTCACTCACCGACTCTATCCCAATAAGCTGAATAATTGTACCTTTTACCATATAAAGCCTTGTAAGGGGTCATTCCTATGGTAGCTTGATAGTTATTATTATAGGTGAATTCTACCAATGGTAGATACTTTTTCCTTCTTCTTCCAAGATCTAAGACGCATGCTCAAGCATGTTCTCCAGAATTTGAATATTACTCTCCGACTAACCATCGACTATGGGTGAAAAAGGGTACTGAAGTTTAGCTTAGTCCCCATTGCTTTGTGCATATTTTTCCAAAATTTTGAAGTGAATCTCTGATCTCTATCCAATATAATAGAAACTGGGGTCCCAAGTAATCTGATTACTTCTCTAACATATAGTTGATCCGACTGATCTCTATTAAAAGTTATTTTTATGGGTATGAAGTGAGCCGACATTTTTAATTTGTCGATAATAACCCAGATTGCATCATTTCCTCTATTTGATTTTGGAAAACTAACTACAAAATCCATTGCAATGTGCTCCCATTTCCGTTCAAGAATCTCTAGTGGATTTAATAATTATGATGGTCTCTGATGTTTTGATTTCACTTGCTAGTAAACCATGCACTTCCCTACAAACAGATCTATTCATCTTTTCATATTCCGCCACCAGAATATGTTTTGAAGGTCTTTATACATTTTCGTACCTCTAGGATGTGTTGGATATGGGACAAAGTAAGATTCTTCTAATATTTCTTTCTGTATCTTATCAGCTTTCGATACACATAATTTTCCTTTAAACATCAAAGTGTTATCTTCAGCTAACTCAAAAACTTTTTGTTTTCCCATGCCAATTTCACCATTAATCTTTTGCAGAATTGGATCACTATCCTATTTTTTCTTAATTTGATGCCGAATAGTAGGTTAAACTCTAAGAGTAGCAATTTGTACTGCAATATCTATTGAAGGTGAGATCATCTCAAGTTACAAGTGATCTGTATCTGTGATCATTGAATTCTGTATAGTGGGTAAAGTTGACAGATGTCCTACTGTCTTCCTACTTAATGCGTCACAACCACACTGGCCTTTCCTAGATGATAATGAATGGCACAATCATAATCTTTCACCAATTCTAGCCATCTGCATTGTCTCATGTTCAATACCTTCTGGGTGAAAAAGTACTTAGGCTCTTGTGGTCCGTATAAATATTGTATTTAGCTCCGTAGAGATAATGTCACTGTATCTGTAGTGCATGAACTCTTGGTTATATGTTGTATAGTTTTCTTCATATTACTTTAGTTGTCTGGAAACATATGTGATAACTTCACCATGTTGCATAAGTACACATCCTAGACCTTGCTTAGATGCATTGCTGTAGATAATAAAGCCCTTTGACCCTTAGAGTTGGGGACAATTTTTTGCTTTAACTCCTGAAAGCTCTATTTGCATTTATGTGTCCATTGGAACTTCATGTTCTTTCTCGTTAGTTGAGCCATTGGGATAACAATCTTTAAAAACTCTTCAATGAATCATCTATAATAATTTGCTAATCATAAGAAGATGCGCACTTCTTTAACATTAGTTGCCGAGACCAATTGGTAATTGCTTCCACTTTACTTGGGTCAAATTCAATTCATTGGTTTGTGATTACATGGCCTAGAAATCCCACTATATTGATCCAAAATTTGTACTGTTTGAATTTGGCATAAAACTTCTTCTTCCTTAGTATTTCGAGAATAATCATTAGGCGTTCCGTATGTTCAGGCTCACTCTTTGAATATAATAGTATATTGTCAATGAAGACAATAACAAACTAATCCAGATAATTGTGAAAAACTCGATTTATGAGATCTATGAAGACTGCTAATGCATTTGTCAAGCCAAAGGGCATCACAAAAAATTGAAAGTGTCCATATCAAGTTCTAAATGTTTTCTTATGAATGTCAATTGCTTTAATTTTGAATTGGTGATAGCCTGATCTTAAATCAATTTTCAAGAAGACCTTATCACCTTGTAGCTAGTCAAATAAATCTTCAATTCTGGGGAGGGGATATTTATTTTTAATTGTAATACGATTCAGTTCTCGATAATTGATGCATATTCTCATTGATCCATCCTTTTTCTTTGCGAACAATATTGGGACTCTCCATGGTGAGACACTAGGTCTAACAAAACTCTTGTCTAGCAATTCCTGTAATTGTACTTTCAATTCTTGATGTTTTATTGATGCCTACGATAAAGGGACTTTGAAATTGGTACGACACCTTGTATGAGGTCAATAGTAAACTGAACGTCTTGGTTTGGAGGCATTCTTGGTAAAATCTTCTGGAAATACATCTAAAAATTCCCTAACCACTCAAACTTTTTTGATGGTTAACCCCTTGAGCAGACTTTTTTTTAAACAAGCATTCAACTTATACTACTAATATAAATCGGGGTAGAGGTTTTACCCTTGTTCCAAAGAAATGAAATTCGTCTTCACCAGGTCGTTAAGAAATTACATCCTTCTTGAATGAATGGTTGCATGATATTTCGAAAACCAGTCCATTCAAAGTATAACGTCAAAATCCTTCTTTAGGATCACCAAATCTGTTTTTAAAATCTTCCCATCCATTTCTAAATTTAGGTTCCTCATTGTATAATTTGCATTAAGCAACTTCCTAGACAGTATTGATACTTCTAGTATGTTATCAAGGGGTACACATTCTATATTCGACTTTGAAACATATATTGAAGAAACAAATGAGTGTGTAAATATAAAAGTAGCCCTGTCAGAGATTAATATGAAACCTGCCACAACATTGCGGTCTCTATCTGCCTCTTTCTGTGTTAAAGCAAAAACTTTGGCCTTGCGCACCTTTTGATCTTCAGACTTCTTAGGTTGTCCCTCAGTGCAATCTTTGGCAATGTGTCCTGGCTTATCACATCTGTAATAGATACCTTTTAATATTTTCATACTATTTGTGCTTGTCTAAAGAGCCAGTCTGTTGATTACTACCTTTGCCAATCTGGTCATCGTCAAAGGCGTATACTTGAGCCTCTCTAGAACTCTATGATAAGTATCAAATTGGAATACAACCACTGCTTTCCTAATGTCAATTCTTAGTCCACGCTGACATTGCCGACTCGTCTCTCCTCTTTGTCCACCAAATGTGGGGCAAATCTAGATAACTTCTCAAACTTTTGCCCATAATCAGTGAGGGTCATGTTTCCCTGCTTCAGCTCAAGAAACTCTATTTCCTTCTTGTCTCTTAAAGAAGTTGGAAAGTACTTTTGAAGTACTATCTCTTTAAATTGTGCCCATGTAAGGTTACGTTGTTGCTCCTCGGTGCGGGATCTAGTAGTTATCTCCCACCAATGACCTGTTACCTTTTCCATCATAAATAGCACACAAAGGATTTTATGTGCTTTAATGCATTCCATAAACTTGAAGATACGCTCAAGATAGTGAAGCCATTCTTCAGCAGCCAGTGGATCGGGGCTATCTTCAAATGCGGGTAGGTATATCTTGCGAAACTATTCTATAATTGAAGATAATCTAGGCCTACCTTGTGGCTGTTGAGGTGGTTGCTACTGCAACATCTCTCACATAGCAGCTAGTAATTCTCGTACTAAGTTGGCTACCATCTAAACCTTAAATATGTGGATCGTATATTAGAGGTCATTCGAGTCAATTCAACTAACCTGACAATGATAGAATACTTGAGTATTGTTATTTCTGTTAAATGTATTCTTATTGTTTGCAATAAAATCAGGCTAAATGGGCTTTACATCAATTTTTTTCAGTAGGCTTGCAATATTACTTTTCGTCATGTTGATTTAAATAATGTGCAACTGAAAAGGCTTCCAGGTGAGGAGGGGGGTTACAAGTGGACCGCTTAAATCCTAATCTCGTCTTAAACAATTTAGGTTTTTTTGACATAACTTTTTAGTCTTGCGAATACGCAAATCAAGAAAACTCAAACAATGAATTTTCTGTAATTTTTTTTCATACATAATTACCGCTTCACTCAGTTGTTTTTCTAATTCTCATCATGGCTTTAATACAAGAAATTATTCCAACAAATCAATATTTTAATATAAAGTAAAATTAAAAGAAACTAATAACATCGTAACTAAAACAAAAGTGACATGGTTACAAATTTTGAATAATAATTCTCTACCATTAATCACAATCCATTCATTATAAAAGTTTATATAATGACAAAAGTTCCAGCAGTCACTTATTGACTTTAAAACTAAAGTAATTTTGTACCTTAGATCTGTTGACCTATGGTTGACTTTATCCTTAATATTTTGATCATAACAAATAAGATTAATATTATTTCTAACTATTGATTTTGAGTGATGATAGTTCAATATTAAAATCAATCAAGTATTTTCCAAAATCAACACGTTATAAATCGGATTCGAAATGAAGATCAAAATAAAATTAAGCATTCAAGTCTAATCATTCGATACGAGAGTAAGATCAAAGTTAAAGTTAAGCATTTAAGTCAAATCATTCGAGATGAGAGCTTAAAAGATCAAAATCAAGACTATCAAATCGAGCTCATGAAGAAGAACATGATCAAAAGTGTAAGAGCCAAATATGAAAATAACTTCGAAGCAAGATCAAAGACTAGGCTTTCGAGATCATATGTAAATGTATAACACTTTGATCTTTAGTAATGAATGACAATGACTCAAAAATCATTTTGTTAAACTTCAAAGTAAGATCAAAGACTAAACTTTCGAGATCATATGTAAATGTATAACACTTTGATCTTTAATAATGATTGACAATAACTAAAAAATCATTTTGTGCACGAAGAGTAATTTTCATATCACTTGTATAAAATATTTTTGATCAAAAGTAAGATTGATCTTTCAAAGTGTACTTGAACTTAGATCATATCTTTACAAAAAAAAACAAAAATTTTGACCGACGGTCAACCGAGGCAGTCTACCGGACGTCTCCAACGGTCAGATTTTTGACCGTTCTGACTTCTGATTTTTCCTGTACAAATGGTCGTATTGGTCATCCAAAAATTGGCGATCAACTAGACCAATCATCTGATTTGACATAAAATTTTGTGTTTTTCACTTCTATAAATACCAACTCATTTGTCATTTATTACAACACTTAAGAGCATTCAAATGAGAT
>CAIGRN010001291.1:0-11349 GCA_903798345.1 Fraxinus anomala | reverse complement strand
TGCCCAAAAGGACTTATCAAAAATCAAACTTTGAAAATGTAAAAATCAAAGAAACTTGAATAGGGAAACAATTGCTCATAGTGTATAATTTGGGGACTGAAGCTGCAAATTTCCCAAAATCCGTTAGTATTTATTCCATAACAAAAGACTATCAATCATATAACAAATTAATGGAAGGCTTAACAAGAATTGCCTCTCTCTGTTCTTTATTTTTTTCTGTTCTATTCATTTGTGATGCAATAGACAAAATAACTGTGAACACATCTCTTGCAGATGGAAACTACGTCGTTTCATCAGGAGGAACATTTGAAATGGGATTCTTCAGCCCAAAAAATTCTTTCAACAGGTACTTAGGAATATGGTACAAACGAATTTCTGTAAGAACAATTGTGTGGGTGGCCAATAGAGATACCCCTTTTCTTGACACTTCAGGAGCTTTAAAGTTGACAGAGAATGGGAACTTGGTACTTGTAAATAGTACTAATGGTGTTGTTATATGGTCAGCCAATTCCACTAGTGTCACTATGAGTCCGGTCGCGCAACTACTCGACTCGGGAAATCTTGTCATACGAGGTTCAAGTGATGTAAATTATAGGTGGCAGAGTTTTGATCATCCGACTGACACGGTCTTGCCCGGGGTGAAAATGGGGAAGAATTTTGTGACGGGCGTTGATTGGATTCTATATTCTTGGAAGAGTAACAACGATCCTTCGCAGGGAGATTTTTCGTTTTTTATGGATACTCATGGATATCCACAACACATGATGATGAGTGGTTCGAGTGTACGTTTCAGGACCATGGAATGGCCTGTCTTTTAGTGGGTCTCCGGGCCTCAAAAAAAATTCGATCTACACATTTCAGTTCGTGTTCAATCAAAAAGAAGTATACTATAGCTTTGATCTTATTAACCCTGACGTTTACTCGAGGCTCGTATTGGATACGGATGGAGTTCTTCGACGATTTTCGTGGAATAATAGAACCCAGGTTTGGACTATTTTGGTTAATGCACCTGCAGATAATTGTGCCCTTTATGGACAATGTCATGGATATGGTAGTTGTGACACTAACAAAGCTCCAATTTGCAGCTGTATGGATAAATTTAAGCCTAAAGACCCAAAAGATTGGCTCTCAGCTGATTGGTCAAATGGCTGTGTTCGTAAAACACCATTGAATTGCCAGAGCGACGGTTTTATAAAGTATTCTGGAATAAAATTGCCCGATACGAGAAAATCTTGGTATAATTCGAGCATGTCACTTGAGAAATGCAGGGAAAAATGTATGAATAACTGTTTGTGCATCGCTTATTCCAATATGGATATAAGAGGGAAAGGAAGTGGTTGCTTTCTTTGGTTTGATGATTTGATGGATATCATCTATTATGGTGGAAATGACGGTCAAGATATCTACATTAGGATGGCATCATCTGAGTTAGGTACCTTTTAATATTTTCGTTTAAAAAAAATATATATTTGACTTTGTTATGAATTTTAGATTGAGTGATATTAACGATAATGAAATAAACAAAAAAATAAATATCAAAATTTATGTAGAAACCCAATATGGAAAAAATTACAGGCAGAGGAGGAGAAATCCACCATAATCAATAGCAGTTGTGTTTACAAGATCTCTACGTACTCAATTAAAATTTAAAGCTCTCAAGATATTGTATGAATCTCTCTATTATGTTATGTTATGTTTTTCTATACAAGTCGTGCCACACACACACACACACACACACACACACAAATCCTAGAAAACAAGTTGTAGAAAAATAGGGGTCCAAAATAGCGTTAAAATCGAAAACGGGCCTGGGTAAACACCACTCCTCTACCAAACAAGCCTCAATGGACTAAATCAATGACAAACACCAACTAAGTTCAAACTTAGCAATAGGAAGTGGTTTTGNACCAACTAAGTTCAAACTTAGCAATAGGAAGTGGTTTTGTCATCATATCAGTAGGATTATCCTTGGTATCAACATTGCTCACTGCAGTGTCACCACGAGCAATTACATCACGCACAAAATGACACATCACAACAACGTGCTTAGTCCTTTCGTAAAATATCTGATCATTAGTCAAGAAAATTGCACTCTGATTATCACAGAATACTGTAGACATCTGCAAGTCTTCATTAATTTCACCAATCAATTCTCTCAGCTACATAGCCTCCTTACATGCCTCTATAATGGCTATGTATTCTGCTTCTGTTGTAGACAAAGCTACTATATTTTGCAAAGAAGCTTTCCAGCTGATAGCACAGTCTCCAAGGGTAAACACATACTCCGTAAGCGATCTCCTATTATGAAGACCCCTGCATACTCTGAATCCACATACTTAATGACTCCATCTGAATTTCTACCAAAATGTAAACAAGTATTAGAAGAGCCCCTCAAATATCTGAAGATCCACTACACTGCTTTCGAATGTTCCTTGCTAGGATTTACCACATATCTGCTAACTATACTAACTGTATGTGCCAAATCAGGTCTTGTACAAACCATATTATACATAAGCGAATCAACTGCACTAGAATAAGGAACCCGATACATGTAATCAATGCCTTCATCTGACTGAGGACACAAATTAGATGATATTTTGAAGTGGGCAGCTAATGGAGTACTGAGAGCCTTTGCTTTCACCATATTGAATCTTTCAAACACCTTCTCAATGTACCATTTCTGACTCAAATACAATATGCCAACCTTTCTATTCCTCAAGATTTTCATATCAAGAATCTTCTTTACTGCACTCAAATCCTTCATATCAAACTCCTTGCTAAGTTGAAACTTCACTTTTCTGACCTATGCTTTATCTTTGGCTGCTATGAGCTGAGCATATCATCAATATATAATAATCAATATGTAGTCGATCCATAATCTTCATTTCTAAAGTACACACTACTATCATAATTATATCTGAAAAAATCATGAGTAGTCATGAATGAATCAAACCTCTTATACAATTGTCTTGGTGATTGCTTTAGTTCATACAAGGACTTTTTCAACAAGCACACACAGTCTTATTTTCCAGAGACTGTGAACCCCTCAGGTTATTGCTTGTAGATACTCTCCTCAAGTTTTCCATGTAAGAATGATGTCGACATCCATATGTTCAAGCTCCAAGTCATTCTTAGCCACCACTCCAAGTAAAGCCCAGATGGAATTATGCTTCACAACTAGTGAACAAATCTGTAAAGTCAACACCTGGAATCTGATTGTATCCCTTTGCCACCAATTTAACCTTGTATCTTATATTTAATCTTTAACGGGCCTTCCTGTCTTTTGAACACACATTTGCAGCGAACAACCTTTTTACCTTTAGGTAATTTCACCAAGTCCCAGGTGTTATTTTTCTCAATGACTCTATTTTCTCCTGCATAGCAATTATTCATATGCTAGAATCACTGCAATTGACTGCCTCTGTATATGTAGTAGGCTACTCAATAGAATCAATGTCTTCAGTCACACTCAATGCATAAGCTACCAAATCTGCTTCCCCATTCTTTTGTGGAGGTCTAATATGTCTGTAAGGTCTATCCTTAGCTATTGAATACTGTAATACTGGTGGTGTAGGCAAAGTAGGTAAGATATTACAGTTTGTCAATCTCGAACTGGACTGATCTGTACAGACTATTTTGTAACCTCTGATTGTTCATCCGAATTGATTTCCAACTCCACCCGAGTTGAATGATTATGCTCTTTTGTTTTATCAGAATCCCCAATAAGTAAATCACGAACCATAGTAAGTTCATCAAATTCTATATCCCTACTAACAATCACCTTTCTTGTCTCAAGACACCACAATTTATACCTATTCACACCGATTAATACCCAAGAAAGATGTACTTTCTAGACCTAGGCTCCAACTTTCCATTATCTACATGAGGTAACAGGACACCCAAAAATCTTCAAATCCGAATAACAAGAAAGTTTACCAGACCATACATCTCTAGTGTCTTTTTATCAATGTTAGATGAGGGTGAGTGATTAATCAGAAAACAAGCTGTAGTAGCAGTTTCGGCTCAAAAAGTCTTAAGCAACCTAAAATTTGAAAACATACAATGAACAATTTTCATCAAAGTTTTATTCATCCGTTTTGCCACACCATTCTGTTGAGGAGTTCCAAATACTTTCAAGTGTCTCAAGATATCTTCAGCACTACATAAACTATTGAATTCATCTAAACAAAACTCCAACCCATTGTCTGTGCGTAAACGTTTCACCTGCTTTCCAGTTTACTTTTCTACCAATGTTTTCTACTCCTTGAGGGTTCCAAGCACATCACTCTTATGATTCAAGAAGAATACCAAACTTTCCTTGAAGAATCATCAATTACCGGCAACAAGTAATAATAGCCTCTTTTTGATGGTACCTGGTCGATTCCCAAAGATCTGAATGGACATATCAAGTGTCCTATTCGTACTGTGTCTTCCTTTCGTGAATTTGACTTTATTCTATTTTCCTCACAAAAATTTATTTTGCTATCTTCTACCCATCAGGAAGTCCCCCTTTACTCAATTCCGCCATGTCATTCTCATCATATGCTCGAGCAGCATGCCAAAGTTTTATAATTTCATCACCCATCAAAGAAAAAGTAGAAACTGTTGCATCCTCAATTATTATGGAACCATGTAAAATGTACAATTGTGTAGAGATTTTATGTTCCTTCATGACAACAAGAACACCCCAACTCACCTTCAAAACTCCATCTTCACCAGTGTATCATAACCCTTTAAGTCAAGTGCACTCAAAGATATGAGATTCTGCTTCAATTCTGGAACATACCTTACATCTATAAATGTTATGATAGTACCATGAAACATTCTAATTTTGACTGTACCAACTCCGATTTGCAAGGCATGTTGGTTCTCATAATAACTGCACCTCTCGAAACTCCTTCATAAGTTGAAATCAATTCTTGTTGGGACACATATGAAAAGTACAAGGCGAGTCAAGAACCCATTCTTCATATGGTTTAGAATCCATGTTAGAAATCACAAAAAGTTCTTCTTCACTTTGCCCATCTTCCACAACATCAGCCTTTACTGTATTAATAGGTTGCTTCCTTTTTTCAGTAGCACGAGCAGCTTTATTTATGTTCTTCTCAGTATGTCTAGATTTCGATATGTCCCCTTTATTTCTGCTAAGATTCCGATCTTGATTTCTCCCATGCACAACCAAGCCTTCAATATGATACCCAAATCCTTCAACAAGATGCCTCATCTTCTCCTTAGATATTAAATCATCATAGACCTTTTTCATAGTGAGAGTATCCCGACTATAGAAAATAGTATCTCTAAAAGTCAAATATGATGGTGGCAGAGAACACAACAATATCAACGCCAAGTCCTTCTCATTATACTTAACTTCCAATGAATCAGCCACGATTTTTTTGAACATAGTTAAGTGATCATCCAATGACGCACCTTTAAACATTCGGTGATAATACAAGCGCTGTTTCAAGTGTAGCTGGTCGAGCTCTTTGTCGTGCAAAGTTGCTCCAATTTTAATCACAACGCAGCGATACTTCTCTCCTTTAGAGCATCCTAAAGAATTTGATTTGAAAGATGTAGATGAATTTGAGATTGGGCTTTCCAATCCCTATGCTACTTTTCATCATGCGTCTAGGTAGCAGACATCCTATTAAAGCCAAACAAGGCTTCCTCCAAATCCATCTGGGCTAGAATCGCTCCCATCTTCACTTGCCATAAGGTAAATCTCGTGTTTCTATTCAACAACGGGATATCATACTTCATGTCACCATGCGAAACAATCAATCTTGCTCTGATACCACTTGTTATGGATTTTGGATCGAGTGATAATGACGATAATGAAATAAACAAGAAAATAAACACCAAGATTTATGTGAAAACCCAATATGGGAAAAAAATCACCGGCAAAGGAGGAGAAATCCATTATACTCAATAGCAGTTGTGTTTACAAGATCTCAATGCACTCAATTGAAATCTAAAGCTTTCAAAATGTTGTATGAATCTCTCTCTATTATGTTATGTTTTTCTATACAAGTCGTGCAACACACACACACACACACACACACACACCATAGAGAACAAGGTGCAGAAGAATATGAATTCAAAACCGCGTCAAAGTCGAAAATGAGCTTGGACCGAATAAGTCTGTCGCACGAGCTAGAGGTGGGCGATAGCCCTCACTTGAGCGACACACATGCAAGAGGCGGGCGACAGCCTCATCGTTCGAGCGACAGGATAGTGCTAGGCGAGCGACCAAGTCTCGGGTTGTTTTCTATTGGGCTCGTTCGAGCGTCCAACTAGCGCTAAGCTAACGAAAATGCAGTTATTTTTTCCTCTAATCTATAATTTTGATCTCTTCTAGACCACTCCAATTTAGACTCCACTAGAATTTGGGTCAAACCACGACGGACTTCAAATTAGTGTGGAGCAAATGGTAAAGTTCACTTGAATGGTGAACCAAATCTGCAAAATTATCAATTGGCCACTTCACATCTTTAGATGGCCGATTAGACTAATCGATGGTTGCTTTGCAAATTGAGAACCTTTTCACGTGAAGTAGACTAAGATTTAGTAGAGTGAACTAAATCTACAAAACAATCAATTGGCCATTTCACATCTTTTAGATGACCGATTATACTAGTCTATGGTTGTTTTGCAGATTGAGAACCCTTTCACGTGAAGTAGACCAAGATTTAGCCCTACAAGACTAGACATGAAAACAATTCAACAAAAATGAGACGGTTATAGACTTCTATTACTATACGTATTATAATGTGCTTTGTGGTATTCACCATTGTCTATCAAAACGTTAGATGATTAATATGTTGTCACATTTTAAAGCAAGGATAGTAAGAAATAAACTAGAAGCCAACAAATGAAAATTATAGTATTATTATTGAGGATAATTTAAAGAAAATGCAACTTAAATGTTGAAGATTTTGTACCTTTAGATCCTCCATTAAGGAGGAAGATGTAATCACAATGGAGTCATATAATGATGTTTTGTAAAATCTGATAGGCTCAAGTGGGCTGAAAAGGAAGATACTCACGGCGTGTTTGGCATCACTTGGGGCAGTTCTTATATTTTGCCTCGTACTCATCTCATTTACTTGGAAGAAGAAGAAGAATAGAGAAAAACAGCAACAAGTGCAGCAACAACAGCTAACTAGAGAAGGTGAATGTTCTGTTAATGTTTAATATTTTTGGCCGAGTAGATTGCACCATTTTCTGATTTAGAACTTGTCGAAGATTTAAATTTAAATTTAAATTTATATGTTGCTTCTCTAAAAGTTTAAGCTTTTACATGAGGCTGTTAATAAGTTATTGGAGCTAACAAAGGTGTATCCAAGTCTAGCCAATACCCATTTATGAAAACTGTGCATTGGTCGAGTCTGTGATTAAAAAAAATATGAATTTCAACTAGCACATGAGAGGCGAGTTGAAGATTAAGCCTAATAAAAATTGATGAAATATGAGGCTGAAAAGGTGTTAATTTCATTAAATGTGAGGTTAAAATTAATTTTTGAATTTGATTTAGATTTTTATCAACTTCTTTGCTAAAATAACAAGGTCTAAATTTAAGTCAATAAATGTGTCACATTTCTAATTGTTTAAACTTTTAGATGAAGTAGCTAGTTCACCTTAATTACAGAATTAACAAAATCATTGACTTTGAGTCTCGTCGCTACCCATTTTAAAAATTGTGTACTTGTCATGCTCGAGAATTAAAACGAATTCAACACGCACGTAAAAGGGCGTGGTCAAAATTAAATTTAGATCAATAAATGTATCTTCTCTCTAATTTCTCAAGTATAATATATCGTTTATAATTAGTCCTTTCCATTTTTCGCATGATCACTAGGAAGCAGTTCAAGACAAATTTACACAGTAGAAAATGACAATGCAGATCTTGATCTACCATTGTTTGATGTAAACACAATATTAACGGCTACCAATTACTTTTCACCTGGCAACAAGATTGGAGAAGGTGGATTTGGACCAGTCTACAAGGTAAATTTTATACTTTACTAGGTAATTTGAACTATAATTCTAACATAGTATTAACCTCAATTAAAAATTGTTCAGGGTGTACTCAAAGACGGGAAAGAAATTGCTGTGAAGAGGCTATCAAAGTATTCAATACAAGGAAATGACGAGTTTAAAAATGAAGTAATTTTAATTGCAAAATTACAACACAGGAATCTTGTGAATCTTATTGGATGTTGCATTCATGAAGAAGAGAAAATGCTTATCTATGAATTCATGCCTAACAATAGCTTGGATACTTATATATTTGGTTAGCTTTTCTCAAGACTATACCGCATTTCCTTTTGTTCGGGTTGACTACGTATCCAATTCTACGTAACAAACATGTTAAATGCGAAATTTTTGCAGATAAGGATCGAGGTAGATTGTTGGATTGGCAAAAGCGGTTTCAAATTATCATTGGAATTGCTCGTGGATTACTTTATCTTCACCAAGACTCCCGATTGAGAATAATTCATAGAGATCTCAAGGCTGGCAACATTTTGTTGGATGTTGATATGAATCCAAAAATATCAGACTTTGGCATGGCGAGAAGTTTTGTAGGGAATGAAACTGAAGCAAATACACGAAGAATTGTTGGCACATAGTAAGTACTCCAACACAAGTTATGCATACTTGACTTGTTTGGTAAGTTAGATTGCACAATACTCGACAATGTTAATGAAAAAAAAAAATCTTGTCCATGTATTGTCGAGTTCTAGATACTAAACATGTTCTAAGCTCACCCTTCTTTCTTTACACGAGAAATTTCAATTTTATTGTTTTGCAGTGGCTACATGTCACCCGAATATGCAGTCGATGGTCATTTCTCAGTAAAATCTGACATATTTAGCTTTGGCGTCCTCGTTCTAGAAACCATAAGCGGACAAAAGAACAGAGGATTTTTTCATCTAGACCACCATCACAATTTGCTTGGACATGTAAAACTTTGTTTCTTACTTTAATTCTTCCAACATTCTGAACTCTTCAAGTTCTTACATCTAACTTTGATTCTTTTGATTCATTGATTAGGCATGGATTCTACACAACGAAGGTCGCTCCCTAGAATTCATCGACTCACATTTAGCTCAATCGTGTTACTTATCTGAAGTACTTCGATCAATGCACATCGCACTATTATGTGTACAGAGAAATCCCGAAGATCGGCCAAGTATGTCGAATGTTGTACTCATGTTGGCAAGTGAAGGGGCATTGCCTAAGCCTAAAGAGCCCGGTTTTTTCACAGAAAGAGATCTATTTCATGAAGCTGAAACTTCATCAAGCCAGCCTATATTAAGTTCTGGCAATGAATTGAGCTTCACGGTAATGGAAGGTCGATAAAATACATATAATGCCATAAAAGCATATATTAGTCATATATATAAAAAATTTCGTTCAACGAAAAGATTTTATCAATCTATGCTTTCGATCAATTTACGTGTTTTATGATCTAATCACTGCATTCGATACTATTGTTGTTGATACTAGAGTCGCAAGCAGGCAATGTGTCGTAAAAGTGAGAAATTTGTGATGGGGGACAGGGCGCGTGACCCGTTCCCTGCTCCGTCTTGCCCTATTGTTATACCTAGGAATTACATTTCCTCTCACGATATGATTAATTAGTAGCATCACCTAATAATTATATTTCAAGTTCCAATTTAGTGAGTATATTAAATCATGATTAATTAGTAGCATCACCTAATAATTATATTTCAAGTTCCAATTTAGTGAGTATATTAAATCAATAATCTTACTTACTGTATAAAATAATAATTTTATTTGAAATTCTATACGAGTCAACGTGTATATGTTTGGATAGTATTTAAAATTCATGGAAGAACAAGTCGTGGAATCTGTAACGATTTGGAGTATAAAATTTAAATTAATGACTTTTATATATTATGTCATATGTATATGAAATATCTTCTAACAATTTATTTTCTAAGAAATTAAAATTTTGAAGTCACATCCATTGTATATATGTACATGCTTCCGCAAGATGGTGGCTCGTTTGAGCATACCAATTTTGAAATCCGTATGCTCAATTTTTTTGAGTTTTAATCTGATCGAACTGCTCATTGGAGCTTAATAAGCTTTGATACTATGTTAAGATTTGTGGTTCCATTTTAAAATGTCATCTTTATTAAGAGGAGTAATCCAAACTCTTTATAAATTTGTCCATATTTTTATCATTATTTGATGTAGGATGTTAAGATTTGAGATTCCATCTTAAAAAGTTAACCTTATTAAGATGAGTAATCCAAACTCTTACATATTTCCATTATTAATTGATGTAGGATTTTAACCCTTAACATGCCCCCTCACGATGGTAGCTCGTTTGAGCAGACCAATCTTGAAATTCGTATGTTCAATTTTTTTGAGTCTTAATTGGATCGAATTACTCGTTGGAACTTAATATGCTCTGATAACATATTAAGATTTTGGGTTCCATCTTAAAATGTCAACCTTATTAAGAGGAGTAACCAAATCTTTTATAAGTTGGTTTATGTTTATATTTTTATTCGATGTGTGATTCGATCCCTTAATATATCATTGGAAGATGGTGGCTCGTTTTAGCAGACCAATCTTGAAATTCGTGTGTTCAATTTTTTTTAGTCTTAATCGAATCGAATTGTTTGTTAGAGATTAATGGGCTCTGATACCACGTTAAGATTTGAGGTTTCATTTTAAAAAGTTAACGTTATTAAGATGAGTAATCTAATACTTTATAAGTAAGTTTATGTTCACATCTTTTATTCGATGTGTGATTCCATCTCTTAACATATAACGTATCTTGAAACACTTTTAACTTATATGGCATTGAAGTTTGAAGTTCATTGTATATATATATAGACATATAAACTTTTATTATGTACAATAATGTTTGGTCTTGTGTATATCTATGGAAATGTTATTTTTTGAGTTTTTTTATGTACATCACATCCGCTGTTTATTTATTTACATATATTTTGGTTAATAAAAATAATACATGTTTGTACTATTAAAATATAACACACTTGTTTCAATAAAAATATTACACGATCTTTAAACTAATAGAAAAATATTTATCGATAAATTAATAAATTATCGATAAATAAATAGCCCTTTGTAATATTTTCTCTTGATTCTATAAGTATTATTTTATAGAGGTTACATGTACGTCTTATTTGTAATTTCAATTTAATAACCGGCGATTCTTCATTTACACGAATTTAATAGCATGTTTGATGCATTGTATTATATCGAATTAAGCGAGACAACAAATAATTTGATCACCCAAATCGACTTGGACTAATCTAGACATTGTAGATTTGCATTTCTGAGAAGTCC
>CAIGRN010001248.1:0-26535 GCA_903798345.1 Fraxinus anomala | reverse complement strand
TCCTGCATCACATGTACTTATTTCTAAAGGCCATGTTCAAATTTAGTATTGATTTGACACCTTTTTATAATCGACAAATCACTTTTGATACATACATTTTGTACTTCAATTAGAATTATTCTGATTAATCTAGAATCGAAAGTACAATTTTTGAATCTCTGAAATTGTATAAGTAGAAATTTTCATCCACTTACCCACCACTTATTTATAATTTAAACATATTATTGACGACTCTCAAACATGCTTAACACGTACCTATGTTGGATAAAACAGCTGATGATATATACTCGTAAATAATTGGATCATAGAAAAGTTTTTCCATGCCGTAACTCTACCACAATTTGTTCAAAAATCATGCTAGTCTTTTCAGGAGATTATTAATATTGGAAACAAATATTGGATTAAGAATGACGACATAGCTGCCTTTAATGAGTAAAGGGGTGTGCATAATCAGGTTAAAACTGAAAAGTCGACACTAATTGATACTTCCTAGTGTGTTTGAGTTGAGTTAGTAAATGTTCAATTGACAGGATTTTTGAAAAGTTAAAAATTGTTCATGAGACTAATTTTTATTTTTTGAAATTGCCTGCATAATTTTTTAGAATTGTTTTATTTAACTCAAAGAACTTTTAGAGTAAAATTACCTAAAATAGCTTTTCTAGAAAGCTTTTCTACAAGAATAACGAAAGCAAAAACAAAAGCTCCGTCAAATAGGTCCTAAATCTTAATGTTTTATTTAAATTATGAAAATATGAAAGTATTGTTTTCTAATAACAATCTGAGTTATGCAAACATTTAGATGCTGAATAAGATATAATAATTTTATGATTATGATGTGTGTTGATATCTAATGGTTGATTTAATGTTACGTCTACTTGATGTATTAATTTTGTAGAAGACTTAAAAGCAAATTAAATAAAGAAAAGATACTATCAAGGCCCAAACAAGTGAAGCCCAACGATAGGCCATGCAAAAGAAAAGTATCCTTCTCACATATGATGGCAATAGGGCAGGTCGAGATAATCTCCCCTTCTACGCTGGGTAATTTCACACCCCGTACTCTCCTTGTTACCTGTTTAAATCGGGACGGGACAGGTCACGGCTGGACCCTTGCCCGGTTTACTGTCTGCTTAATATTTTTATTTTATTTTTTAAATTTTTGATAATTCATTTTATTATCCATATTTATTAAAGTGAGACAATAATATATTTTTTAATTTTATTTATTTATTTTTAAATTTTAAATTATTTAAATATATTTGATAAACTAAGGTTTTTATTATTTGTCATATTTCTTAGATAATCTTAGTTGTAATTTTCTATTAAAACAAATGAAATTTCATATAATTTTTCATTTAAAATATTGAATTCTTCAATAAAAAAAATTAGACGGAGCGGAGTAGGGCGGGGCGAGATACTTGTTACCTGTACCTACCCCGTCCCGTTCCCGACCCGAATACTTGATTAAGCGAATAATCCTCGTCCCGTTCGGGGCAGGGCAACACAGATATTGGGTTTGACAGAATTTTTGGTCGTCCCTGTAATCTCACAAATAAGGTCATATATTTAATTTTTCAAAAAGCAGGTATTTATTGTAAAAATTGAGTAATTTAAGTTTATTATTAATTTTTATGTTGCTCCTATTCTTTGGAATTAAAATCTAAATTTTAATATAAATCATAGTCAACTTCTTAATCACACATTTCTTTAATTTCAATCAAAATTTATTAAAAGCCTAATTTTAATACTTACCAAGTTGGGACGTAGTATTTTCATGAATCCGAATAAATGGGATAAAATTATTTAAAATTTAATTTTAAAATTTAAATTCCTCTAATGTTTACTAACATACCTGTAAAGCTTTACGATGATGTGGAGAATGAAAGATCATCCTTCATGTTTAGAATTTCTCCACTATTCTCATTCGTATTCACTTTTTAACCATTTCATCTTCTCCACTGCGCTTTTAGAAAGCAATATATCTCTATGTTTTTGCATTTGCACCGAAGTCATCTGCAATCCTAACTACGCCAAACAATCAAATACTTCAATTATAATTTTTTCCAACTTACATTAATTCATCGGATTTAGTATCCAATTCTATTCATATCACAATTTTCACAATCAAACCAATGAGGAAGATGTCACATTTAATACTTTTCCAATCACATTTGACTTGTTATTGAGCACGTGACATAGGCCAAAGTCAATCCAATTTTTTGTATTCATAATTAGGTAAGAAGGAGAACGAAATCATAAAGATAAACATGTCATATTTTTAATTTTATAGACAATGGAGTTACACAAATAGTAACGTGGACAAATATATTAGAGGTCACAAATAGCATTTACATAAAACATATGAGATTATACGATGAAGGTCACAAATTTTAGCATGTCATTTCATTAGTCACATGGACAGTCATGTTAGAGGTCACAACCTCTTGTCAAATCGTTATTCGTATACATAGATAGTCGCATATTCAACCATTTTCTTTCCTCCTCCTCCAGCACCCAGAAAAAGGGTGAGGTGACAAGAAAATAATTTTTGAGGCATCTGAGGTTAACGATGGCTTCTACACCAGGGCAGATGATTGTGGTAGTGGCTTTTCTAGGCCTGGTTTCCTTCATTTTTGGAGTAATTGCAGAAACTAAGAAGCCGCCCGCTGCGGAAGCAATTACTGGGAGAGAAGTAGTCATCTGTAAATATCCATATGATCCATCAATTGTTTTCGGATATATTTCATTCGCATTTCTTGCAGCCTCCACAATTTCTGGATATTACTCTTTTACCCGTACAAAGAGAAATCTATCCCACAAGCTGAATTCTTCTCCAACTGCTGGTGCTCTTCATTCTTCAATGTTGCATTGGCTACAACAGGCTTGGCTGCAACATTCCTATTATGACCTACAATCACAGAACAACTTCACCACACAAACAATATCCATTCCAATCTCGATTATGATTGTCCAACTGCTAAGACTGGTCTATTCGGTGGTGGTGCACTCTTGTCCCTCAGCGCGAGCCTTTTCTGGTTGGTGTCTCTGATGCTTGCTAACTATGTGCGTGAAGACTACTTCGAAGAAAGTTTAGGTTGAAGTGTAAGCCTTTAAGGACCATTCGACAGATGTTTAGCTTTAGATGCAGCCTCTCATTCCAAATCCAGAAATTGCAAGTATAATGACAGAGATTTGATATGTAATAAGTTGATCATTACTGATAAGTTGATCATTTTGCAGCCAAATTAAAAATAAAAATAAAAATACAAAGATAGTCGCGTAGATAAGTATGAAGAGAAAGTAATTACTTTGCTGAAAATTAGTTTCCAAATCGCACCCAATTCCCTCATAGGCCAAAAGGCGAATTCCAAAAACCTATAATGCACACGGATTTTCTCCCGATGGGGTGCTAGGTGGCCAGAAATTGAAGTCTAGCTCCTTTGAAGTGTTGGAGAATTTGTGTAGTGAAGTGTTGTTGAATTTGTGTAATGATATGGTTGTTTGTTTAATTGACTAAGTAATGGTTAAGTTTAATTTACATGAGTGTAATTAAACTATATGTAAAATAGAAATGAAAAGAAAGAAAGTGAATGAAAAGAAATTCGAGACAAGTTACTAACACTTTTTCTTTATGACAAAATTACCTTGCAATGGCGTTAACGGACTACGGCACTTATCTCCCAATATACAACAAGTACAACTTGTGGTAAAAGCACTTCAAACTATAAGAAACAACGAACTCGAACATTTTTTTCTTCTTTCTACAAAAAAATAATTTTGAAATGATTTTTGGAGAGTTTTTGCAAGAAATTTTGATGTAATGCTCAATTCAAATGATATAGGATGTATAATGAACGTTCAATGGTCTTATTTATAGAAGATGAGAGATTATAAGTGAAGAGATACACCACAAAACTCAACAACTTTTACAAAGGGAAGCATCACTTGCTGTTGTTGGTCTCTCACTCGAGCATCAGTGACACATGTTCAATAGAAACATTTCGCCTGTCTTTTGCTCGAGCGACAGCTTCGCCGCTAGCTAGGTGCTAGTCTGCCGCTCGAGCAGCAGTGCTATATGATTTTTTTCCTACTTCTCATTTTTTCTTCCAACTTTGGACCGCAATTTCTCATTCATCTGAAATTGGTTTTAAAATTTCAAATATATTACGAAGATCTACTCGACGAGTAGAACAATTAAGTTTATTTATTTTTGCAATTTGACTATCAGATTAAGTCCGAATATTTGGTCGAAATTGACACAAAATCACTTTCCAAGTTTTTATATTTAACTAAATTTTTCAACCAAATTCCAACTATCTCCCACATAAAATAAAATTTAAATATGTTCGTGATAAGCGAAAATATGATGCATCGTAGAGCGAGAGAGACAGAGAGAACAGAAAAACACTACATCAGATAAGGTAGCTTCCAGTTTTGAACATTCTTTAGTAAAATACTAACATATTTACTTAGCTAATTGGTGAACGTATTTCTTGAACCTAGCCATGTCAACGAAAAGAGCCGAGTCGAGCCGAGCCAGGAGTCGAAACTCAAAACTCCGGCTCGGCTCGAGCAAAGCAAGTCCGAGCTTTTTTGGGCCCGAACAGAGCCAGCAAATACTCGGCCAAAAAAAGAGGTTCGGCCCAAACTTTCGGCTCAAGCTTTAGCGGGTCTTTAGCGGGTTGAGTTGACTCGTGTTTTTTTTTAATTCGTNTCGAAACTCAAAACTCCGGCTCGGCTCGAGCAAAGCAAGTCCGAGCTTTTTTGGGCCCGAACAGAGCCAGCAAATACTCGGCCAAAAAAAGAGGTTCGGCCCAAACTTTCGGCTCAAGCTTTAGCGGGTCTTTAGCGGGTTGAGTTGACTCGTGTTTTTTTTTAATTCGTTATAAATCTATAATTTTTTATAATGTATTTAAAATTTGTGCAATTTAGACGTGTTATAAATAATAACTAAATATTAATATATAAAAAAATACATTTAAACTTAAAAAAGAATTAATTTTTTATATATTACTTAGTCATGGGCGGGTGACGAGCCCGTCGACGCCCTAAAATGGGGCTTGGACAGAGCTCGAGCCGACGAGCTTTTTTGTCATCCCTACTTGAACCGTTCAGTCATTGGTGTAAACCAAGACAACAATACTCACACAAATGTCTTTCCTCAATCGTTCATAGTTCTCATGATTTGGTTCATTTTGGCTTTGAACCATTATTGAGTTTCATAAGTGTTTAGAAAATTTCAGTTTTAAACAATTTTCGTTGAGGTGGCCTCACCTCACACTTCTATAGGTGACCTCCTATTAAAAGTATTCTGCCTTACTCCACTTGAGTTAATCAAGATATATGAATCATTTAAAATATATATTAACCTATAACATTCTACAGAAAACGCTTTAATTATCATATGAATGAGTTATAAAATATTTTCCTAAGTGCTTTATTGAATCTTTATAATTTAGTTGTCCCCTTGAACCAATATCTTGGAATCTCCAGTAAAAAAGATAGGGTTACCATTACAAAAATTCATACATAGTAAGCTTTAGTCTCATTCATTTTGATAGGCAACATACTTGATCTTTCGATAAACATTTCGTAAGTGGATCCGCGATGTTCTCCTTTGACTTCACATAATCTATTGAGTTGATACCTTCTAGATCAGTTGTTTAATGGCATTGTGTTTACGACGTATATGTCTAGACTTACCATTATACATGCTGTTTTTAGCATTTCCAATAGCTGGTTGACTATTACATGTATACCTACTGCAGGTACCGGCTTATGCCAATATGGAATCCAAGAAATTACAAAGTCATTTTGCTTATTCTCCAACTTTGTCCAAAGCAATAAACTCTTATTACATTGTTGATTTATATACATTTGCTTTGTTGAGTTTCATGACACAACATCTCCACTAATGATAAATACATAATCACTAGTAGACTTGGAATCCTTCATGTCGGCTATCCAATTCGCATCACAATATCCTTCCAATACCGCATGATATTTTGTGAAATGTATAAGGTATACTTCAAGTACCTAAAAATCCTTGTTAAAGTCTTTCAATGATCATGACTTGGATTACTTATGAATCTACTATGTTTATTCATAAACAAATGGGATATCAGATCGAGTGCAGTTTGTAATATACATTAGACTACCTATAACATGTGAGTAATTTAGTTGAGACACACATTCATTCGTATTTTTTACTAAATGTTAACTTGTGTAAATAGGGGTTTTCACAGTACTTTCCTCAAGCGCATTATATCTTTTAAGTACACTCTCAATGAGATTGGGAAAATATAATTTCTTCCGATGTTCTAGAAATCTTAATCCTTAATATCACATCAGCCACACCCAAATCTTTCACATCAAAATGTTTTGTTAACATTCTATTGGTGTTTAGTATTATTTTGTGACTATTGCTCATTATCAACATGTTGTCTACATATAAATATACAATCACATAGGTTTTCGACGTATGTTTTATGCATACACACTTGTCACACTTGTTTATCTTAAATCCATTAGACAATATCCTTTTTTCAAACATTTTGTACCCTTGTTTAGGAGTTTGTTTCAATCCATATAAGGATTTAACTAGTTTAAAAACATTTTATTTGATTAGGAGAGACGAACCATTCAGGTTGTTTCATGTATATCTCTTCTTCTAACTCAACATTTAGGAATGCCGTTTTTACATCTATTTGATAAATTTCAAGGTTATGTAATGCCGCAATTGCAATTAACAACCTTATTGAAATAATTCTAGTCATGAAGGAGTATGTATCAAAGAAGTCGAGTCTTTTCTTTTGTCTATATCCTTTGGCAAACAATCTAACTTTATATTTGTCAATGGACCCATTCGATTTTAGTTTTTTTTTAATCCATTTGAGGTAAATCAATCAACTTTCAAGTACGGTTTTGCATTATAGAATCGATCTCGCTGTTGATAGCTTATTTCCAATGCGATGGTTCTGATATAGACATTATTTCATCAAAAGTTTTTGAATTATTTTCCACCATGTAGGTTAGAAAATCTGGGCCAAACGAAGTAGATGTTCTAGTTCTTTTACTACACCTCGATTCTTCCTCGTTTGAAGTGTCATTTGTAGTTTCATAAGTTCTTCTATTTAAACTTGTATTTTCTTTGTCTTTGCATGGAAAAACATTCTCGAAGAATGATGTATTTTTCGATTCAATTATGGTTCCTTCATATATAAATTTTAGATTTATCAAGGAAATGATATTTACTGATATTATTGGCTTATTCAATAAATATGCAATCAATCGTCTTAGGATCGATTTTCACTTGTTTAGGTTTAGGTACTTTAACTTTAGCCAAACACCCCCACACTTTCAAGTGTTGGTAGGAAGAATGATAGTCTTTTCATAGTTCATATGGAGTTTCTTCCATTTTTTTAAGGAGTATCTTATTAAGAATGTTATTTGTCGAAAAAATAGCTTTCCCATACAAGTTTTGGGGTAAACCCGAACTTATCAACATTGCACTCATCATCTCTTTAAGAGTTCGATTTTTGCATTCAACAATACCATTCGATTGAGATGAGTAAAATGCCGTTGTTTGATGAATGATTCCATGTTCGAAACAATATTTTTCAAATGGTGCCACATATTTATCACCTCTATCCTTACGAATATTTTTTATTTGTTTAACAAGTTGATTCTCAACTTCCGTCTTATAATGTTTAAATATATCTAAGGTTTCATCTTTATTTCGTAATAGAAAGACATAACAATACTTTGTACAATCATCAATGAAAGTTATAACATATTTCTTACCACCTTTAGTTTGAACGAATTTCAAATCACATATATCACTATGTATTAATTGTAAAGGTGTCGTGCTCATTTGAACTGAGTGATAAGGTGTTTTAGCCAACTTTGCTTCAACATATACTTCACATTATCAATCTTAAATGTCGAAATTAAACTTTGATTATAAGTTTTCGCATAGATTCGCAATTAACGTGTCCTAATTGACAATGTCATAAACAAGACAACTCAAGTATATAAACAGAATTGAAATTTTTATTCATAATGCATTTTGGTACAATTGTAAGGACGTTCATTTTGAACATTCATTCACTAAAATAACACTTACCAACATATATCATTTTTGGTAAGTACAAACTTGTCCGATACAAATACAAGTTTAAAGTTGTTCTTGCTAAGTAGAGACCCCGAAACCAGGATCTTGTAAATGTTTGGCACATGGAGAACATTATTGAGGACTAGTTCTTTTTCGGAAGTCATTTTCAATGTAATTATTTCAAAACTTTCGAACTTGCAGAGTTCCCCGTAAACAGTTGTTCTCCTTTCAATTCATGAAAGTTTGAGAACATGACCTTATCTGCACAATTATGAAGAGTAGCATCAGTATCAACCCACCAATCCCTTAGATTACCAACTGTGTTGCATTCAGAAATAATCATAGATAAACTCATCTCTTGAACCCCTTCAGAAATAGTGTCTCTTTCAACTACATTTGCTTGTGCAGTTTTCTTTGACTTTTGACATTCATTTGAACGATATCCGACTTTTCCACAATTGTAACAATTGCATTTGAACTTTGGCATTCTTGGAGTTGTCTCTTCTTGATGCATCACCAGAGATTTTACACTTCTTGTTGTTGACATTCGAACCAATTTCAACAAAATTTGCTCCAAGTTGAACAGTGGATTTTCTTTCGATGTTTCTATTGTCTTCCTCAATTCTCAAACGGACTATCAATTCCTCCAAGTTTATCTCCTTACATTTGTACTTAGATAATTCTTGAAATCTCTCTACATATGAGGGAGTTTCTCAATGATAGCTGCAACTTGGAAGGATTCACTCAATTTCATATTTTTCTTATGTCATAAAGTAGAACTTGAAGTTCTTATACTAACTTATCATGATTTTGAGTCTACTTTTTGTAGTTCAAAAACTTGCCAATAATGAATTTCTTTGTTTCGACATCTTCAGTCTTGTACTCTTCTCCAATGAATCTCATAGGTAATTGGTCAAGACCATCAAACTATACACTACATAAAGTATATTATCCAATCCATTTATAATGTAATTTTTGTAAAGGAAATCCGAGTACATTCATGCATCCAATGTAATAATTGACTCACGAATATTTTCCCCTTCTGTACTGGTCTCTTTTAAGAAATTTGCCAAATTCAAAGTGGTAAGATAGAACAACATCTTTTGTTGCCATATTTTGAAATCCACACCTCCAAACTTTTTCAATTTTTCTCATGTGAGATATGAGACTTTGATATTTGTAAGCCAAAGGAAGAATCACATGGTTTGTACCATTCGTTGTTTGACTAGAAGTAGTTTCAACGGTAGTCATTTCTGTTACAAACAAAAGTTCAATGAACAAAATGAAAGAGAGGAATAGTATACAAAGTCTTATTCTAAAGATTAAGAGAAGTGATTTGTTTTCAACAAACAACCACAAAATTTGTCTTAAGATTGTTAGAGAATTTGTGTAGTGAAATGATTGTTTGTTTAATTGACAAAGTAATGGTTAAATTTAATTCACAGGAGCGTAATTAAACTCCATGTAAAATAGAAATGAAAAGAACATAAATCTGAGGCAAGCGATTAATATTTTCTCCTTGAGACAAAATTGTCAATCAACGGTGCTAACAGATTGTAGCACTTGTCTTCCAAAATACAACGGTCACTTCAAACCACAAGCAACATCGAGCTTGAACAATTTTTTCTTGTCTCTCTAAGAAGATGAGAGGTTGTAAGTAAAGAGACACGCCCAAAAACTCAGCAACCTTCACAGCGGGAAGCATCTCTTATTGTCTCTAGTCTATCGCTGACCTTTCGCTCGAGTGCCAGCGACACCTGTTCAACAAAAACTTTATGCACACCTGTCACTCGAGCGATAGCTTCGTCTCTAGCTAGGCGTTAGTCTGCTGCTTGAGCAACACTGCTATATGATTTTTTTTCTCTTGTTCTCCTTTTTTTTCTTCCAACTTTGGACAACAATTTTTTATTCATTCGGAATTAATTTTGAGATTTCAACTATACTACGACATCTATTGACGAGTAGAACAAATTAGTCTATTTATTTTTATAGTTTGACTATCGAATCAAATCCGAATATTTGATCAATATTGACACAAAGTCACATTTCAAGTTTTTATACTTAACCAAAATTTTCAATTTTTAAACCAAATTCCATGAAGCTTAATTTTTCTTTAACCTTGTCATTCACTTTTGATCATGTCCAAATTGGTCCTTCAACTTATAAATTCATCAACTTTGGTCCCTCAACTTTGAAGTTCTTCACATTTGATCCTCCCAGTTTCACAAGATTGCAAGTTGGTCTCCTCTTTAAGGTTTTTATACGCTTCTATTCCCTTATCTCCAAATTTTGTGTAGGTTTGGCCCGGATTTTCAAACATGAATAACTTTCGATCCACAAATTCGAATTACAATCCACTTTTTTTTTCTTTCTGCATTGAACTCAAAATAATCTCTATTCAATGGTTTATTATTTGTTCTATAAAGATATGTGATTTTCTCAAATGCTCCGCACAGAAGTTTCTAGTTTTACACCTTTGGTCTTTTATGCTTAAAATCTTGTCCTTTTACTTATTTAATCTTCTATTTGGGATTGTCGACAAAAGAAATATATATGTAATTTTGAGTAAAAGTCCACCTAAATAAACAATATTCATAAAGTTTAAAATTTTTGACAAATGTGTAAAATATACTCAATCACATTTGTAGTATCCGATGACCTCTTTTAATGTACAACAATCATGGTTGGTGCACACCTTTATTTACGTTCACTCACATGTCAAGCTATGATTCGACAGTTTAAAAAAAGAACTATTTTACTATCCAATCAATTTTTGACAATTATGTGAGTGTCAGACATGATGTACAAATTCAATGTACAAATGACAAAGTCCTTTAATGAAATGTTCCATTTGGTTTCACAACAAAAAAATATTAAAATGAATAAAAGTACTTTGATTATTCATAGTAATGGGCAAATTTTTGCATCAAATGAAATAATGATCATACTATATGTACATAAAGATTGACATATCGGTTTACACCTATGTGAATTAACAGATTTTAGTATATTGATCTTGACAACATCTTTTCAATCAATTGTCAGATTTTTGACACATAAGGATGTGTCAATCAAGGCATACATTTTGTGTGTAAAAGTAGTTTAATCCATAAATTAATTGATTACAAGTCCAAACTACTATATGTCAGCTTAAATTGGTATAGCTAATATTCACCAGCGTCTTTGTAGTTAAAAAGGTTAAATTTGACCACGACTAAACATATTGTCGTAACATCGCGACAAAGCAAGACAGATTTTTTTAAACACTAAATGAAATCTGACTTGTTAGGTTGATTATACGGTCCGAAACAAATTGTCTCTACAAATTGCAAAGTCATCCATTTCGAACTCACCTATGATAGTTTTTTCATGTACACAAATGCATTGAAAAGGTCATCGTCAGTTCTTCGAAACAAATGCATTGAAAAGGTCATCGTCAGTTCTTCGAACTGGCAAGAAGAAACATCAACCGTCCGTTTGGGAAGAAGTTTTGAAATGCTTAATTTACAAATAAATAAAAATAAATAGTATATCAGTGGATAGTACTTTTGAATTCATCAAAATGAAATTTGACTATTTATAAATTTTGTCTTGCCTACTTTAATAATTAATAGCACCACCACTACTGCCATTTCGATAGGGAAAACACGTTTAAAAAAAAAAAAAACATTTTTCTTGTGTGTTTTAAGGTACTTGCACAATCATAGGACATTAGGAGATAAGACTCAATTCATTATTGATGCATGAACCAAGGTATGAAATGGACTTGCAGAGCCGTTATTTCTTACAACGATGTCTAAGATAAGTTGAACAGATAAGATCTTTATCACATCATTCTTTACCAAGAAAACTGAGTCGTATTCAAGATGGCTGCGGACCAATTCCAGCTATTTTCCAATTCCAACTCACTCAACCAAGTTTCGGCCATGGATGCTTATCTATTTTTCACTTCTATGGTACTATGGACTGGATATGTAATTTTTATTTATTTTTTTTTTTTATATCGAGTGATAAAATTTTATCTTCTTAAAAGAAGTAACTCAAATATGTATAAGTCGAACAGACGAACGCCTCATTATTGATTAGACTCACCTACGTTAAGGCGTTACTTGACAGAGTATTTGATAAAAAAAAAAAATTTAGAGTTTGTTTGAGTCCCATTTTTTTTTTTTTTCAAAAATAACATTTTGCAATAGTCTTATGATGGAGAATATATGGTTAAAAAATAAGTAAAATTTTGGATTTGTGTATAGTATTATTTTATTGAAAAATGTGGTTTAAATGTGGGCAAATCAATGTTCAAGAATTCATTTTGATCGGAAAAAAAGGCTCAAACAAGAGCTTAATATATTTTGATAAAAGTTAATGTAATATATAGTTGAAAAGTTGATAAAAAGTTATTTGTTTTATGATATGTTGTTAACAAAGTTTTATCAAAGCAGCATTAAGACAGCAATATCGCCATCAATTAATGAATTGAATCGATGTGCCACATTGTATAGTAGTCAAATCATATGCCGTCGAAGATACGACCAGAATCCTTGTGACAACTCAAGAATCTTAGTCCACCTCGTACTGGCTCTAAAAATGCCCCCATAATCCTTGATGATCTACTGTCTCTGTCTATGAAATGTGTTCACGACTCAAGACTGTAAAACAAGACTCTCGTAAGACAATTAATTTTTTATACTATATTGTTATAATTCTTCATCGTCTTGACTAGATCGCCATTGGGACATGACCAGACAGACAACTCGACTCAAGTTGTGGTTACGAATCACGTATTTAGAACAATGAGGAAAGTTGAATGCTTAAGCCATGACTCGTGCTTATCAAATAAAACTAAGTTACTAAAATAATCTTTAATTAGAAACTCGGCAGCACATATTAATCAACTCTAGATTGTCATCCATTAATTTAATTTTTGCAGTGCAAAATCTATGTTCAAATATTTTGTTTGTATGTTTATGTACACTTATCTAGTCCATTAAATTAAAAATTTGTTTGTGATTTGGATGAGTTGTAACTTAATTTTGTATTAATTATGTTTGTTAGGTTGAATTCAATGCAAATTGGTGAATTTGAAAGAAATGAACGGAAAACGTGTGAAAACTAATGAAATTTAAAATTTGGGGACCAAAGTGTAAACATCAAATAGTTAATTCGGAACACAAAACGATGATTGGAGATCATATATGATCAATTGGATACAATTGGAGGTCAAATGAGTGAAATATAATGGAAGTATTTTTATAAATCAATTTCCAGTCGAAGAAGTTATGCTCCGAATTTTTCGGATAGCAAACGTTCGAATTGAAAAAATTGTATTTCTAGAAGAATTTCAATCCTTTGAATTACCTTTCCAACGCATTTTGAATTACTTCAATAGGATACATGTAGAGAAATTTACGTCCAAAATACCGAGAGCTGCTCATGAAGAAACATAAGCAAACTGTGCGCGCACACGGCACCATATTTTTCCCAACCTGAGAGCCATTTGGTTCTCTACGGTGAGTGCGCGGTAGTTATACCGGTGCGCACGTGGGTCATTTCTGTAGACAAATCTTTAGTTTCCTTTCACGATTTGAGTGAAATATAGTGGAAGTATTTTTATAAATCAATTTTCAGTCGAAGAAGTTATGCTCCGAATTTTTCAGATAGCAAACGTTCGAATTGGAAAAATTGTATTTCTAGAAGAATTTCAATCCTTTGAATTACCTTTCCAACGCATTTTGAATTACTTCAATCGGATGCATCTAGAGAAATTTACGACCAAAATACTGAGAGTTGCTCATGGAGAAACATAAGCAACCTGTGCGCGTGCAAAGCAACATATTTTTCCCAACTCGAGAGCCATTTGGTTCTACGGTGAGTGCGCGGTATTTATACCGGTGCGTGCGTGGGCCATTTCTGTAGACAAATCTTTAGTTTCCTTTTGCGATTCAAACTTTTTTGGAACCCAAATTAGACAAAATTTTGACATATTTTTTGACTCTTATAAATAGAGAACGGGGTCTGCACATAAAAAAAAAATCTCTATTGCATCTTCATACACAATAGTATCATCAAATTCATTAAGAACAATGGACAAATTGCTATATTTTGTGAGATGAGATCAAATCTTAGCAAGGAATTGAATGTCAATTACATCAAGATTTTGAAGAATTCAACCGTGAAATTGAATATCAACATTTTTTGATTTATTTCATGATTCAGGTAATATTTTCTATTATTAATCTTCTTGTAATTTATATATTAACATGTTAGGTTAGATCCGTTTTTGTATTGGATGAAGATGAACTCTATTGTTTATTTGTTTTAATTCAAGACTAGTAGTTAAGTTTATTTCTTGCATTTTTTGATTAATTTTACATACTCGTTGCATTATTTAATTGATTGGCCACCAATTAAATAATTAGTTGCTTATTGTAGTGTTGGAAGATTCACAATACGTTTAGAACACGGTAAAATTAACATATGAGCAATATATGTTAGGAATAACATTTACTACATGTGCAATCATATAGATAATTTAAATTTTAATGCATTCTAATTATTCGAATTCAAACTTGGAATAAATTTGGGTCGTGACTAGAATGGATTTAATTTGTCTTGAAAATAAGAATTAATTACAATAGAATTATCAATTGTCAAGAACAAATGAACGAAACTAGATTACAAATCAAGGAGTGAAATAGATAGCAATAGGCGAATTCGAGATCCAATACAATTATTCCATAAATTGATAAAAACCATATTTTTACCGATTTCTTATTAATTTAACATAAAATAAAATTGAACTCTTTTTTATTTACATAATTCGAATCCTATAAAAAGTTAATAAACTTGAATTGAATTTATTCTCTGTGGGACAATACTTTCAACTCAACAATTTTATTACTTATCACCGATTTCGTATACTTGCAAATTCCGCACGAACAAGTTACTTTCGATAACTTGTACCTAACAACGTAAACTGTCATATGTTGCATGAAATTGATAATATATATATATATATATCTGAAGATGATCACGAATCTTGTACATATTCTTTCCGTAAAGCTAACCTAGTACCTACATAATTTTAAAAGTTTAAATTATTTATTTCAATTATATCTTCAACATATCACTTCTTGTTCAATCTACGAGTTTAAAATTCAATCCTAAAGGATTAAGAGATGGACCATACTACATGTACATAAATATTGATACACTGATTTACATCCATGTAAGTTGGGCAAATTTTAATACGTTGATTTTGACAACACTTTTTCCAATTAACTGTCAGATTTTTGGCACATAGAGTGGTATCAATTAAAGTGTACATTTTTAGTGTACAAGTAGTTTAATCCTTAAAAATTTGACCATATTACATGTACATAAATATTGACAAATTAATTTGCATCCATCTGAGTTGGCAGATTATGATATATTGATTTAGACAACACATTTTTCAATCAACTGCTAAATTTTTAATACGTAGAGAGGTAACAATCAAGATATACACTTTGTGTGAACAAGTAGTTTAATTCTTAACAAATGGATCATGTTACGTATATATAAAGATTGACACATTAATTTTAGTTAAAAAATAAATTATGTTTGTACGAAATGAAACATATCGAAATACGTATCATAACTAAATAAATTTCTTGTATCGATTCTCTTTGTACTATTTGGTTAAAAATTATTACTTCTACATCTGAGGCCAATGATTCAAGATTTACAGTCGCATTAAAATATGAGATGTTCGATTACTTTTTAATAAGTTCACATTTTAAAATAGAACGTCATAACTCAAGATGGTATCAACATGAGCATAAATTTATATGCGATGGTTATGAATAGACTTTCTCTGTATATATATTTTTTAATAAAATAAGTGAACCATTTTGCTAATAAGAGAAAGGTGAAGGCTGCAGACACGAGAAATTGTTGTGAGCCATGAACTAATAAAGTACAATTAAAAGGCAAAAATATCTTAAAATGTCGACTTTTGACCTTTCAATCAAGGATAAGGGAACATGACGTGTCCTCTGTTAAAAAAAAAAAAATTATGGGATGGCTTTTATTCTATTTAATTACTTCTATAGCTACGTTAATTCGAAAGGTCGCGCATAAAATTGAACAAACTATTCTCAATCGATCCAAAGCTACGTCTACTCAAAAAGCATCTCTTAATTACTCATAAAATTGAACAAATTATTCTCATCGATCAAAACTTACGTCCACTCAAAAAGCATCTTTTAATTACTTATGTAAAAAAAAGTTGACGACATAGCAAGTGGGATTTAATTGAAATTAATTAACATAATCACACACACAAACAGATGGTTTCTGATGTAAAAGTAACACGATGTGGGCTGACCTAATCTATGTCTAGACTTGCTAATGAAGAAGCTTTTGTACTTTGAATAATTAATTAAGGAATTAAAATTATGTATATTTCGAGTCAGCAAAGGCTAATGGGATTATTAATTTCGATATAATTAATGCTGTCTTCTTAGGACCATATGTCTTATTTGAGCTCTTTTTATTTTCTAATTAATAGGAACTTTTCATGTAGCTTTCTCGGTAAGCACTTTCTATTTTCATTTTCATTATTTTTTTTGTTTTTGTTTTTTGTATTTTTGTATATATTTTTTTTGCTAGATTTAACAAAAAATTTCAAGAATATATTAAGCTCCTTCCATCGTCTATGTCATTTACAGCAAAATCGGGGTTTGAAGCAATCAGTAACGGTATAAAAGAAGTAGACAAATGGTACTTCTGATAAGGGAGAGACGACTTAAATAGTCGAAAAAAAAGTTCTCGACTTTGAAAAATAAGTATTAATTTGTATAATCTGCAAGCTGTATATCTCAGATGACTTCACATTCCTCCATTCATTTTCTGGTAGTCTGTTTCCTTATCTCCCAAGAGTAAATGCCCCCTCAACTGGCATAGTGACAACAAAATTATGCTTTTATATAATATGAATATTGAAGTTACACTTGAAACCTCCATTTATGGATAATTTACGTCACACGATGAGATGTATTTATCATTTTTCCTTTATTTTGAGCAGAATATATACAAATTTCTTTGGTGATTAAACAAAATATATTTATTTTTGAATATTTGGCTTCAACAAGCTTTAGCCATGTATGAAAAATTCAACTTCTTTTATATGAAAAGTTGTTTATAGAATTTTAATGAGTAGTGACAAAATTTGAATTAGAAAGTTTATATTAAACAAATTAATCGCCAATTAACAAGGCAGAATTCTTTGATTTTTATACTCATTTTTTAATCACGTATTTACACAATAAAATATTTATATATAAACTCGAAACTTTTCAATACTTTTTAGTCATACTTTCTTCAAAAAAATACTATTCAAAACTTTATTTTCTCAAAATAATGACATGAATAAACAAGCAAAGTTCCATGCTTCAAACTTCCAATTATTCAAAGAATTGAAATAGGTTTACAGGTGTAACTTAATCATGATGGGTTTTATGAAAAAAGGTCAAATAGAGTTCGTGGAGTAGACAAATTATCTATGAATTACTCCAGTCTAATTGTCAGTCAATAAGGTTTCTTAAATAAGTTTGTAATTTAATTGACTGACAGTTGAACAGGAGTTGAGTTAGAGTAGATTTGAGCTATTGGAGCTAGGATTACAAAGTTACAACGTTTTTTAAATCCCCTAAATAGCCATCGACCCTTCAAAAGAGAAAATTTAGGAGGTGTATTCAATTGAAACTTTTAATAATTTTTTGGAATTTAAAAAGTTTAGGAATATTCAATGTAGACTTTTGTAGACTCTCTAAAAGTATTAGTGTATTCAATTGAGACTTTTATAAGCTTTTAAAAAGTCTCAAAAAGTAACGGTGTATTCAATTAAATTTTTTTAGAAGTTTTATAAGTCGGTATTCAAATTTTTATGACTTTTATAAAAGTCTCCATAGTACTAACTTTTAAGCAGAAAGTACTAAAATAAAATCTCAAAATTTGTCTCTCATTAATCACAAGATTTTGAGAGACTTTCATATAAAAAAATAAGAAATTAATATGTTTATTTTTTTTCAATATTTCTCTTTCCATTTTCTTTCTACGAACATTAGAGTTATATTTAAAAAAAAAAATCTATTGATTATATTACTCTCTCTCTCTCTCTTATTATTTATTTATTTTTCTATGAAATAATTAAATTATATTCTTTTTTCATTCATTTTTTCTAAAAAATATTTATTTTTAATTAAATTATAAAATTTTATATAGAATAATTTATAATTAAATCTAAATATATATTATTATTTTTTAAATGTATATTATATTAATAATACTGAATATTAAATTTATTTTTTTTATGTATAATAATTATTATTTATTTGATTAAGGTCTTAAATTTTTATTTTTTTAAAATATTTTTTTATTATATGAGGGGAGAAGGGAGGAGAAGGGGGAATTGTGAGAAGTATCACCTCTTATGTGATAATTTCATAATATTGCACTGAATCCACATAAATTCTATCTTAAATAAAAGTTTTCAATTTTTTTTTGAATTCTACAAAAATTTCTAAAAGTTATAAAATGAAAGTTTATAAAAGTCTACAAAAGACTTTTACTAATTGCATATAAATTTCTAAAAAAATTCATGAAATCCACATAAGTCATTACTTAAAAAAAAATCATTAAAATTTTCAAAAATCTCAATTGAATACATTTCTCTTAGTTCGAAAGAGAGTTTCAATGAACAAACTCTCAATCAATTCTCCACCTCATCAAAAGTATCTCTTGTTCTCAACTCAAATGGATTCCAACTAATTGATGAGTCAAACAAAGTTACTTTTCATTACAGTTCTATTTGAAAGGCAAAAAGGCATTAGATTGATGTTCATTGGTTAGCACCTAGCCGACAAATATAAAAGGTTTCTTAGTGGATGTTGATTTCATTAATTAGCTTCCTAATTCAAATGAGGGCTTTATTTTATTTGTTTGGGTTTGCAATTTCTTTCTAGAGTCGGTCCAAGAACCAAACGAGGTTAATAATAATCGATATTTGGTACAATAAATTGAATAGATAGTGCTCACTAATAATTTACTATAAGAATGGTAAGTGGGCTGTATGTTCACGATATGTTATTTTTGTCCGTTGAAAATTATTAAAGGAAAAAAACGTGCAATATATATATATATATTTTTTTTTTTTTGATGTCTTATTTAGTCATGTCCAATTCAGTATAACAAATATCGCACCTAAGCCTCTGTTTGGTGCATATTTTTTGAAAAAGAATGAATTTTTACTGTTAATATAATGAGAATATGTGGTTGAAAAAGAAGGAAAAACTATTGATATGATGAAAAATATTATTTTATTGAAAAATGTGTGGTTGAAAATAAGTAGAATAATAAGAATGAAAAAAGTAATGTGACTCAAACATGACCTAATACATCCATAGTGCAGTGACATAATTAGTGTTTTGAGATTAAGTACTTACAGTCGTTTTAGTAATACCCGCATCTAATGAACGTTAAAAGTTAAACAAGGTCGTGAATATGTACGACTATCGTGATGAAGCTCAAAGATTTAGTCAAACTAAAAAGAATTTTATCGGATTCTGAATTTAGAGCATCTCTAAGAGACTCTCCAATTTTAAAGAGTATATTATATCATTTTGAGAGCATCTATAAATTTAGATAGTTAAAATTTTGAAGTAGTCCAACAAACTATTTATATTTAACACTTAATTTTACTACTGCTAAAAAATATTTATTATTTTTCTTTATTTTTTATTTTAACTAGTTTTCCTTATATTATTTTATTGTTTTCTTATATTGAAAATTGAAATATTTTGAATGCATTTAATTATAATGAGTGAGTTTGACTCTTCAAATTTGGAGCGTCAAACCCACTTTCTAAATTAAAATGTTAATTTAAAGAGTCACTTGGAGCATGATTTTAAATGTTGACTCTTTAAAATAGAGAATATTTCATGTTTAAAGAGTCTCTTGAAGATGTTTTTAGTAGTGACAATAATATATAAAAAGAGCTGGAAATTAAGCTTCCGTTTGGCCTCCATTAAATTAAAATTCATTTTTCTCTCTTTTCTTATCAATTACATATTCTCCAGAAAAATAATATTATACGTAAACAAAAAAAAAATTACTTTTTTTTAACTACACATTCTTCAAAAAATTACTAATGGGGCCGAAGCACTAAGCACTAAGCAGCCACAGCTGGGATTTCATTAAGTTCTGATAAACAAGTTCATAACAATTAGGCCTCCATCTGTTTCCAAGCCGACACTAAAATTCAAACACGCTTTCGGTAAATGACGTAAACACCCTTGTCTTTGCTTTACTAGAGTTTATCAATCATGAAAGGGAATTGGATAGTTTGGTCAATGTCATCATGCTTGGAGTTGGAGGCCATGAATAATAAAAACTCATAATATTCCTACTTCGTGTGCGGTGATGTTCCCATCTAAAAAATGCCATCCAATTTGGATTTTGACTACATGAACATATAGAATTTATTTTTATTCTACTGAGAAGTCATGAATAAGAGAAAACTATTTTGTTTCCTAGACAAATAGCACTATGACCACCCAAGGGACAGTATTTTACACATTTGGACCATTAGTGACAATTTTAACGCTTTTGTATATTCACTCGAAAGTTTATCTAATTAAAAAAAAAAAAGACGAAGAAAATACACTCTTTATCGAAACAAAGGTCTAACATGTGTAGAGTTTTCATAGTGAATCGGTTTAGAACCCTCACTTGCTCTAACAATATTTTATGTACTCGTATCAATTGATTTAAATTTTTGTTCCCAAACTCAAAGTGCAATTATCATTCAACTCGATGGATATACGTTAGCACGTGAAATGATATTTACATAACCTCTAGAATTAAAGAAGAGAACATGTATACCATGTCTTATATGTCTCCTCTTATGTCACATATGTTATGTACACGAAAGGACATCCTCATAAAACAATTTTCTATCCACATGACTGAGGAAATGAAAGGAACTTCATTGGAAAATAATCGATTTCTGAATAAAAATAAGTGAGAGCATGTGTGGCAGATTAATAGATGTACAATTCAAGTGGTGCAAAAGGGACACCCAAACCACCCCCCCTCCCTCCTGCATACAGACAAGATTTACAAATTGGCACTTTTTGGGCACTATAAATTGGCACCCAACCCTTCATCTATCCATCATTCAATTTCCTCTCCTCTTCTCTGTCTTCTCCCTATCTCTCTAAAAATTAAAGATAATCTCGTTCTTGTTATTGCACAGATTCAATATATTTGCTGCGGAATCTCCATTTTTTTCTTAATATTTCCCTTCTAGTATGTCAACTATAGTGTGTCAGAATCTTGTATCATGTTTCGAGCAGTCTCAACAGACAGAGACAGCAAGCCTGAAGCTGAAAGTTGCGGCGTCTCCGTCAACCACCGTGGATTTCGGTTTATTTGGAAGTGATCATATCCCAGAAGTTAAAGAAAATCTTGAAATAACTGGTTGGAGTTCTCTTCAAAATCTCTCTTCCATAAGCACAAAATCAGCTAAAGAAAATGATACCCCATATATTTATCCGTTTGAAAAAAAGTCGTTAAGTGAAAAAATAAGCCTGGAATTATGTACTGAAAATTTGGGAAGCGAATCAGGCACTGATATTTCTGATTGCAGCATTTTCTCAAACAGTTACAGCTCACTCCAAAATGTACCAGATAAACCAAAGCAGGACTCAAGGAATTTGAATAAAGCAGCAGCAAATTCTTGTCGCACTTTTCCCCCGCCGTTGACAACCATAAGCGGCGGCTCAAATTCTCTTCAAGTCAGGCGCCACTGTGAAGGCGGAAGGCTTATAATCGAAGCGGTGGAGACCCCATTTAAGCCCACTTATCTTCAAGCAGAAAGAAGCGATGGTCGCCTCAGACTATGCTTTTTCCAAGAAGAAGAAGAAAATGAAGAATGTGAGAGTGAACTAGAAGATGAATTCATTGAAAGGGACGCCATTGATAGAGAAAAAATAGAAAATTATGAAATAGAATCAGAGCAAGAAGATGATGATGTAAGAATTGGACAGGTTGAAATGGGAATGGAGAAATTTCAAAGGTTGAGTAATAGTAGTAGGTGCAACGAAAGTGGGCATGAGAATGAAGGATTGTGCAATTGGAAGCTTGCTCTTTGGGTCGCTATTTCCTAATTTTTAAAATTTTTGAATCTTATTTTTTAAGAGAAATTTTATTTTAAATTACTTCGCGTAAAATGTTATGCTATGGGTGGTAGTGTATGTAGTTATTTGGATGGAAACTCTCTCTTGCATGTTCACCTCTGATAAACTTCGCGTATTTTGATAAGTTAAGAAGTGCACATTATGTTTCGTATCACCCAGATTTATATAAAGAGTAAGACAGTAGTGGAGAAAGTTTCGATAATACGGTGTTATATGCCTACATGGAATGTACACCCACTTTAATGACGATAAATTGTCATATGTATCATAACTAGTTTGTAAACAATGATATTCATCTAAAGTTTAGGTGTTCATAGATTATGTTGCAATGATGTCATTGGTCACATTCAATGAATACAAATTAGACAATCCGATGATTGAAAAACTCAAAAAATTAAGCTAAAGAATAAACAATCCTCAACATTTGTGTGCATCATAGGTGGAACGCGATTCGATTTCAAATGATTTTTGTACTATTTTAAAACTGAATCATTTTAAATCATTTGAGAAAATTTCAATTCAAAACAAAACAAACCATTTTTTATAAAAGGTTCACCTTAAAATTTAAACTTGCAATTTCTTTCTTTAGATAAGAAAGTTATAATCATAAATAAATTTTTATTTCCTTTGTAGCCAATAGAAGCCAACTAGCAAGTAAAATTGTTGAGGTATTGATCAAAGAAAGAATACATCTCGAGTAAAATAAGTATTTTTCATGAAATTGGATGAACGGTTCGGTTTGGTTTCAAGCGATATCAAAATAAGTAATTATCAAAATTTAAATTGAACTAAATGGTTTGGTTTAGTTTTTAAATAAGTAACTTTAAAGTTTGACCAAAGATCTTAATTAGTCTAGATTTTTTATTTTTTATTTTTAAATTCGAATTATTAATTTTCCAATAAAAATAAGGACACATGCTAAAATGTAAGATAGTGAAATATAGTAAAAATGAAATCCAATACAAGAGGCGCGCATTAAGTATGTGACTTGAAATAAAGTAAAAAAGAGAAATATTTTGTCAACATGACACGTGTAACAAATGTCCAGATAGTAAATGTTAAATAGAAAGGGTATGTGACAGCTTTTGTCTATTAGTTTGAATGATTAGGTTTCCAAAATATTTGGGGACCTTAATTTGCCCAAATTATCAATACAAGACAAACATTTAGACGTGAAAACGAAATTATGATGTAAGCTAGCCCCATTTCAAAAGAATATTGCTACATATTCATTCTTTGACCACTTTCTTTGTCTAATTGTCTTTTGGAAAATCTTCTAAACCCTATTACTTCTTGAAAATGACATACTAACAAAATCGTAGAGGCGGATTAGACTCTTTGATCGGAAAGATTTTTAACCATCGTATTGAATTGCGCTTTCAAATCTAATATGCTTGAACACTTTCAAAACCTTTTGATCTAATAAAATTAATTTCAATAAAAAGTCATTAAAAAGTTGAATCTAGCGACTGTCTTGACCCAATACAATTTATATTTCTAAAGTTCTTTTGACAGGGCTTTTAAAAAGTCAAAAAATTATTTATGTGGAAGCTACTTTTAAGCATATTTTAATAATTCTTGTCAAATGGACCCTTAGAAAATGATGTGTCGCCGCCTTCGTGTACATGCGTGGAGACGGATTCTTAATTTTGTCGACAAAAAGAAAAAGAAAAGGAGAGGTGTAAGCCGCCCTTCCCACGAGACATGGAATCTTTAATGGAATTCATTGTGTCACCATGCCATGCTTAACATTTTAAACGTTTTGACTTTAATGATTAATCACAATTTATTGCCTGCTGCTTGCCGGTTACACTATTTGTGAAATAACACATTAATGAGTAAACAAAAAAACAAAGAAATTAAAGAGATTTTGCTTTTGAAAAAGTGGTAAAGGACTAAATTCCTGTCCGTCGGTTATTTATTTGAAGATTTTGGTATTATCATTTGAAAATTTTGAGATGACAATATTTCATTATTCAATCATGCCACAATACTAAATAGGTTGACAAAAAAATTAATATAATATCACATGATATTCTACTGTTGAACTATTTAAAGCACAATCAACTTTTTCATCCAATCATCTATTGCCACCTACACTTTCCAGTCATTGCATTTGTCAAAATCTTTCTAACAAAACGACATAATCCTTCATTATTAGGTGACTTAGTGATTAGTGTGAGAAATAAGAAAACACAATCTAATTTCTATAAGTCATGCCGTAAATCCCTATGTCAGACAAAGGAGATTATGTGGGTGTTTGACCCCCATTTTTTAGAAAGAATTAGTTTTTGAATAGTGATTGATGAGAGAATGTGTAGTGGAAAAGTGATGAAAAGTTTTAGATTTGTGTGTAATATTATTTTATTTGGAGAATGTGTAGTTGAAAATGAGTACTGTAGAAAAATGAATGGAAAAAAATGAGAAATAATGTGGCTCAAACATGGGCTATATAGAGGCCTAAAGATGCATTTAGTGTTGGAGAGGCACCGGAGTTGGAGAAGAAACGAACTAGAAAATTAACAACAAGATGAATAAAATACGAACAAAATCAAGATCAAACTTGAAAGCTTGAACGCGTGATCGCTGTCTTCAAACGATATTTGCCCCATCTCCAATAATATAAGATGCTTAAAGATTTTTCCGGTAAATGATTTGAAAGATTAATCAAGTCTTGTAAAGATTAAACACTCAAACATAAAGTGTAATCCCCAAAACTTAAAGAACACAAATGAAAATACTGAATATGATGAAGAATTAGATTTTGATCTTTGATTTTGAAATGATATATGAATCTCAAATGTTTTTCATCCATTTATGCCTTGAACATGAATCCTTTATATATAAGTCTTGACCAGAAGCAGGAAATAGTGCCAAAATTTGAGTGAAAAATCACCACATTCAAAAAATAAACAGTCATAAACGGCCTCCAATGGTCCAAAAGTTACTTTATGCGACCGCATAGAAGAGCTCGAAACATGGCTTGAATGCCCGTTGATGGAAATGCGGTCCTATGCAGTTGCATAGGCCACAAATTTAGCCATTTTTCTTCCTCTTTCATTCCACACATACTTTATTAGTTTTGAACACAATTTCCCAACAATCCCCCACTAATTCAAAATCCAATAAAGTCTCATATTCAAATGTACGATATTCATACATAAGGATTAGATATATTTCAATTTGAATCTAATCATAGTGTAATTCAAACAAAGTAAAGTCAGAATTAAACGTAGCATGAAGCTTTAAACCAATTATTCCATATGACAATACATGTTCAAACACACATACTAGTATCACGTGTTCTCAAGTTTCTCAAATTCGCTTAGCACTGTTATGACCTTGCGCTCATCATTTTTAGCAAATTTTTAAGAGTGAAACTCTAACTCTCTATTGAGACGGTACTACCTCGAAGTTTATTTAGATGAAAATTTTCAAGTATCTTTGTTACTTTTAAAGATACTTGTACTTAGTACTGAACTTTATTAAGAGTTTAAAACTCATCCCTCATTTCAATAACAACCAGCATTATTATAACTAGGATAGGGTTATCGCGGATATCAATAATGCTGAAATTATCCACATATCGAATGACTTGTTGTTACCCTTTGAACCCATGGATTACCTTTTGAGTAATGACAGGTAGGGTTGCTATCATTGGTGGACCTTTTTAGTTTAAGAGTTTCAACCACATCCTACTCGAAGTATAATTTACTAAATCTTTATTTAGAGGTTTAGTTTGAGGATCCGTCAAGTTCTCAATCGACTTTACATAATTTAGGAAAATTATTTCACTCTTGATTAATTTCCTTATATAGTCGTGTCTTAGATTCATATGTCTAGACTTTCCATTGTATACCTTATTGTATGCTTTTGCTAATATGATTTGACTACCACACATGATAGGTATAGAAGATGTTATCTTCGGTCCTAAAGGTATCTAATATAGGAGATTCTTAAGTCACTCAGCCTTCTTCCCGATTTTTGATAGTGCAACAAATTCGAATTTCATAGTTGAGTGTGTTATACATGTCTGTTTCTTTGATTCCCAAGAAACAATCACACCTCCAAGTAAAGTGTAAACACCTAACCCGAAGTGTATTTACTTTCACCATTACTAGATATCCAACTAGCATCAGTAAATCCTTCAACACAGTCGAAAATTTTGTATATTGAAGACCC
>CAIGRN010001239.1:0-16330 GCA_903798345.1 Fraxinus anomala | reverse complement strand
TTTTTTTTTTTTGCTCATTCAACCTAATTACACTCTTCTATAAATACACGAGTCTAGCACGAATTGTTATGGTAGTTAATTATTATTCTCTTACTTCATATCATTATTTAGAGATCCAAGAACATATTCCTCATTTGTAATTTATTCTTAAGATCATTCAACCACACTTTAGAAAAAAATCAAATTGAAGAATCCAAAATACCTAGTTCCTAAACATTCTTGAGAAGATACTTTTTCAATTGAACTTCAAATGCTACTGGAGGTTGAGAAATGTTGGACTACAAGCACAGGGAAAGCACAAGAACGAGGAGTTCTTTGAATTCCACTTGGAAGAAACAATTGCAGAAGATCAAGAGCGCTGGTGGGTTCAACTGATGTCGGAGGTTACAAGAATTAAATCGGGAAGTCTAGTAGAGTTGGCTAGACAACATCTTACTGTAAATCCGTATTGTCTATGGTGGAGGTAACTGACTTGGTCCCGAAATTTTTACCCAATTGGATTTATCCGTCATCAATATTTGTGTTATTTATGAACTGCAGCAATTCAACTTAGGATAATTGGATTATTTGTTGAATCATTTAGAAATAATTAAAAGTGATTTGTTGTTTGTTAATTGTATAATTTTGCACGTAAGGTCAAACTTAATTAGTAAACTACGTAATCCGAAATTTCAATCTCTATGGCATCTTCCATTTTCCTTCATCTAGTTTGTAAATTTAACAAAAAATTGCCTTACCTCTTTATCGATTTAGCGGCATCTTCCATTTTCCTTAATAGTATTTGTCGATTTACCTCTCTTTGTATACCATCGCTCTAAGCTTGTCCACTAATTTTTAGGACCTTTCAATGGTTCCTTCAACTGAGAGTTGTTTTCCATCATCGAGCCAAAATAAAAGTTATCCACCAATGTATTTTGGTTTTAATTTGGGATTTGGGGTTAGGTGGTGGAGTTTGTTTGGTGGCGATTTTGATGGGGTGGGTGGTGGTGGCCGGTGGAAGGTGGTTGGTGGAGGTGGTCGGGTGGTTGATTTTGGGTGGTGGTAGGGGGTGAGAGGAAGAAGAAGAAGATGATTGTTTTGTTTTGTCTTATTTGTCATTTTTTAATTTAATAAATTTAATTGTTTAATTTGATAAATAAAAAGTTACTCTTCTATCCATTTTTTAAATATTAAAAATTTGGTCAAAATTAAAATTTTGAATTGTGGATGAAAATCGTCCAAAGGGCCTCTCCTAAAACATTTGAAAATGTTAGGGGTGACGATTGCTACAAACAAAACTCTAGAGAAAATATGCTAGTATTTCAAATGTTTGAGACTTTTGCTGCAATTATCCCTAAATATGATATGGAAAGTTCATTTTTAATAGAAGTGAATAAAAATACAGGGTGTAAATATAAAATAAGGCACATTTTGAAAAATCATCTCATGTATACAAACTTCTTAATACTAATCTTGTATTTTAAAATATTATAATGCACCCTACATTATTTCTGTATCGTCTCAATCCTCGCTTTACATTTTGACCAACCTAAGCCCCTTAAATCCATGCCACCTCATCTCCCTAGTATACTTCGGTCTCATTGCACTTCCTTTTATTGCATTTCAGCCCGTCTTAAATCTCATTCTCACTCTCACGATGCATTCCCACGTTATTTTCCCCCTTTCTCGTCGCCTTCTCTTGTATTGGTTTGACCAAATGAGAAGATAACTTTGTATGAGTTAAGGTTGATTTCAATCAAGTTGGTCAATTCAATTGACAAAGATGCAACTAGAGTAAAAAAAATTATTTTTTTACGATCAAGATATTTAAAAACTTTATATTAAAAAATTAGAAAAAGAACAGTAAAAAACAGTAACCTTGTAACTAGGGATTTTAATGTGGATCGTCGATTTGGGCGGCCTATATCTCGGCCCAAGAAAAGCATGAGTCGGGCCAATTTTGGAGCGACAACTCAAACTTGAGCCGCCATACGCCACACAGGCCATTTTCCACTCATGACGAGCCGAGTCCAATTTTTTCAAAAAAATAAGTAAAAAAGGTTTTAAAAAATAAATAATTAAGTTGCAGGCAACAGTCACGAATTAATATTTTTAAAAAATAGAGCCAGCTCGACTCATAAAGGCTCAAGCCGAAAGTTTGAGTCGAGCCTAAATTTTTTTTGCTGGGCAATAGTTCGGTTCGGGCAAAACAAAAGTTCAAACCATTTTTACTTACGTCGAGCCCGGGTTTCGAGTTTCGACTCGTGACTCGACTCTACTCGACTAATTGACACTCCTATTTGTAACCCATAAAAGAAAAAAATAAAGAGTATCAAAGAAAAATGATATAAAAAAGGGGGTAATTAGCACATAACTTTCCAATATTTCATTGTTATTGTGGAAAACGTTCATACCTTTCTTTTTTGACATTTTCATCATTATTTTCACATTTCATTTCGCAAAAAGTCATTTTCACCTATTTTCTCAATTAAAAATTATGAAATGATGAAAATACCATTCTCTTTAAATAAAAGAAAAAGAAAAAAACTAATTGCAACTACAGTCTCAAATTTTTTAAAAAAGCGCAAATAAGCTCATGTTTGAGCTACATTATAATTTTCATTTTCATTCTTCTACTCATTTTCAACCACACATTTTTCAATAAAATAATATTTTCCTTCACATCAATAACTTTTCCTTATTTTTCAACCACTTATTCGCCATCACATCACAAAAAATGCATTATTTCCATTTTAATGTGCATCAAACAGGGGCTAAGTTACAAATAAATTATTAAAAGGGCAATTAATACATAATGTCCATATATTTCACTGTTATTGCGAAAAGTCCATAACTTACATTTTTTGGCCTTTTCACCCTTAATTACACGTTTGATTGCGCAAACCACAATATTTATCCATTTTCATCCAATTTCTCAATAAAGAACCGTGAAATAACAAATATAACACCTTATTTAAATAAAATGCTAAAGAATTAATTCCAATCATAATTTCAATTTTTTTAAAAAATGCAAAAAAGTCCTCAATAAATTATTAAAAATTTAAATTTTTAAAAAAAGTACAAACGAGTCACAATTAAATTTATTTGAAAATAAAAAAATGCAAACTAATCCCAAATAAATTATTAAAGAATTAGAAATTAAAAAATTATTTTTTTATTTAAATAAGAGGGTATATTCATTATTTCACAGTTCTTTAGTGAAAAATTGGATGAAAATAGATGGAAATAATGGTTTGCACAATCAAATTGTAATTAAGGGTGAAAATGCCAACAAAAAAATGTATGAATTTTTTCGTAATAACGATGAAATATATGTACATTATGTACTAATTATCATTTTAATAATTTATTTGTGATTTATCTGTGCTTTTTTAAAAAAATTGGGACTGTGATTGAAATTAATTTTTTCTTTTTGTTTTATTTAAAGAGAAGTGTATATTTGTCATTTCATAATTTTTAATTGAGAACAAAGGTTAAAAGGGCTTTTTGCGTAATGAAAGATGGAAATAAAGGTGAAAATGTCAAAAAAAAATGTGAGGATATTTTCTACAATAACGATAAAAGTAGGAACATTACATGCTAAATTACCCTATAAAAAAAACTATAGAGGATAAATATTGGATCATCGCTGATGAAATCATGTGGAAATATTTTGGAGTTTTTTTCTTCCTTTATCTAAAAAATATCCACATGGACATTAGCTACTAGTTTCAGTTGTTGCCTTGGGATGAGCAAAAACCAAATTGCATAACCATACGGTCCATACCCCACTTCCTCTTCCAATAATTCTGAGCATCAATCGTCTCGTTTGCTCTACCTCGGTAATTATTGTCCTTTTATTCTGTTTTTCGTATCTGGGTTCAAATTTTTTCGTTCTTTTTGGTACTGAATTTATGGTTTTTTTTTTCGTGCGGGAAAAAGAGGTGAACAGTAGATGGCGAGTCAATCTGATTCTCCGCCAAATCCCATAGATGAAAAGCCCCAAAACCCGGGTTTGTTCTCTCTTTAATTGTATCTTTATTGGTTAAATTAAAATTTTCATTTTTTTGACTGCTATAATGTACGTTTTTCTTTTGGGAAAGTTTAAAAATATGGAATTTAATTAAGCACGAATAATTGAACTTCTGACTCAATGAACGGACCGTTTATGCTTGGCCACGCTTAAAATAAGTAAAAGTTAGTATCTTGCTTTTATTAATTTTGCCAAATAAAAAATTTACTTATTTACTAATAAGTATATTTGTTTATAAGTAAAGTTTTCAAGCTTAGCTAGACATGCTGCGTTTTAGTAGAAGGAAATTCTAGTTGCTTTAGTGTAGTGTATGTCAATGGGAAATACACGATTTGCTGATTCTACAGATTATAAGTATGTTTGCAGTATAATTTGACCGCTTTTCTTCCAGAACCCAATAAGTATCCTATGGCATTTTAGCCTATTTTTTATGTTGGTTGTTACAAGGGAACCTACACATAAAGTTCCATGTAATTTACGAATTTGGTGTTTATTTAAAGCCCACCTTGGTAAAAAGAGGCAAAATCAGTTTTATGGAGTATACTTATATTTGCATAAAGTGGATTTTTTAGTTCATTAAAACTAGATAAATTTTGAGCCAAGGCAGGGTCGTAATTGGAAAAGTTAAATAAGGTGCCTTTTTCAATTCTTAAATATAAGTCATATCTGCATTTAAGATGTCCTAGAATTAAAGGACATTTAATGGACACTTAGACCGGTGCTAAACGCCAGTGGGGTTAAATAACATTATTCAATGAATTAATGAGGAAATTTGATATAATGAACCTGCATTTGCCACATCAAGGTTTCAATATCTGTACATTTTGTGAGAATGACAAGTGCACTTGGTCGCCAAATTGATTTCTGATTCCAATTTTATGAAAGGTTATTTTCTGAACCAGTTTCCAGTTACATTTTCAATTTATGGTCTTGAAAACCCACAGAATTTAAGCTTCTGGGCATTTGACTTTAAATTGCTTCAAAATATTTCGTTTTTGATGAATGATTCTGCCTTTTGTTCTTCTTTTTGCTTCTTTTTGAGGCAAGAACTGTTCTAGAGAAGGTGCTTTTTTTGCTAATCAGTTTCATGCATTAAAAAATTGTATTTTTAAGTGCTCTTAAACACATGAGATATTACCAGTTTTGTGCTTCCTGTCCATCATCCATAGTATTTGTCTTCTGTTCTGATTATTCTGTGTACCAACAATCGGCATGAGATTTTTGCACATTATCCAATGTGAGCCAGCTTTTATATTTATAACCTTGGCCTACAGAGCAAATATTACGAGCTGATGGAAGTAACATAGAAATTGTAATCAGTCTTTCCCTCCGTCTTCCCAGATATGCTTGTGTCAAAATCTGGCTGCCGATGATAATAGTATCCAATTTGAATTACAGTTTCGCAGGTTACACAAGCAGCGGTAGATGATCGTCAAAATGCCAAGGCAGAGACTGCAAAGGAGAGTTCTCCAACTTCTGTATTTGTAAACTCAGAACCAATTAGAGAGGATCAAGTGCAAAATGCTGTAAAGTTTCTTTCACATCCTAAAGTTAGGGGATCTCCAGTGGTTTATAGAAGATCATTTCTCGAAAGGAAGGGACTCACGAAAGAGGAGATAGATGAAGCCTTCCGTCGTGTTCCAGTAAGTAACCCTTCCCCATTCCCACTCTTGGGTAAACAAATTATGTGAAGTATGCATCTATTTGTACTCTGGTGGGTGATTATGAGAGGGGAAGGTAAGTGTATGGCCTTACCGGTTTCTGTAAATTGCAGGATCCAACCCCAGCTGTTACAGCTTCAGAGCCGGTTGCCACTAATCAAGGTAACAAATTTTAATGTTTGATTGAGATTCTCACCCTGTCTTAACAATACGAACTTGACCTGCCTAATATGTTCCTATCTCTCTGCTTCCACATTGATAGCAGATGGGCAACTAAAATCTTCGTCAAATATTCAATTGCAAGCCCCGACACAAACTCTGCAGCCTGGACCAGTTACACCTGCAGGAAACATTTCGAAAATGGGGACATTCTCTCGATTCCACTGGTCTCATGCGCTTCTTGCTGTAGGATTTCTTGCGGTTTCAGGAGCTGGAACAGCAGTACTTTTCAAGGTATAGTTTTGAAAACCTAGAATTTAACATGATATGTCGTCATTTGCTGGACTGTTACTCTTTCATGAGGAAATAACTTACATCCGAATGGTATACTATTCCTAATATGATCTCATAATTATGCGGTACGTGCTTATGTCAGAATTCAATCGTTCCAAGGTTGAAAGCTTGGGTACGCAAGGTTGTATTGGTAGAAGAAGAGGGCCTGCTTAAGAAAAACAACGCAAAAACAAGTGCGGCAGAAGAAGCTGCTGCTGCTGCAAAAGCTGCAGCTGCTGCAGCTTCTGATGTAGCCCGTACAAGCCAGGAGATGTTGATGTCAAAAACTGAAGGTGGGTTTGTAATGGATTCCTGCCAATTTGTCCTGGACTATTACCATTTTCATGTTTCCTATTCTACAGATTTTTAGTTGCTCTTGAAAGTGACTCTTAATCAGTACTCATGTTTGTCATTATTCACATTCTTGGCAGAGAAGAGATGCTTTGAGGAGCTTATCAATATGTTAAATGCACAAGTTCGTGAGATGAAGTCAATGAGTAATGCCATACAGAAACTGGAAGGTTAGTAAAGAAATTGCTCTCTGTGCACATGTTTGAATTTTTTATGTATGTGCTTTTTTCCCCCTTGTTGGGATTTGACTTATTTTATTTGTTACCTCAAGTCAAGTAGTGTGCAAATGTGTAGACAGTTATCAAGAATTAGCCGGATACATCACTTGAGAGCTCGCTTCCAGTTTCAGTGGCCTTTGTGTCATTTGTGTTTGTTCAACATTCTTTGCAAATTGGAATTTTCCTCAATATAGTTGACGTCAGCGTGTTTCTTTTGAGGCCTTTCATGTTTCTATTAATTGGCCAAGTAAAAAGAATGATTCATTAAGCATATGATACTTAGCTCTACACCTGTAACTTCCTCCTAACTCATGAAGTGCCGTTTTTCGTGGACCATGTGTCCTGGGCACGTGTTCATCGGGACCCTTATTTTTCTTTTGGAACTTCATGATCCTTATTAGCTCTCTCCTTCTCTTCCCACTTCAGTCTAAAAAAATTATTTCAACGCCTATGGATAAAATTTCTTTTCCGTGATGGGAATAAATAGTTGATTTGAATTTGTGATTCTGTGTAATTTAAATTAATTGAAAAAGGTGCCAGGGACACATGGCATCTTCTTCGCTGGACAGAGAATGAGCTGCATCATGCTAGCGTGGAGCTAAGTAATGGAGACCAAAGCCAAGAGACCCTATTTATTTACCTCCCTTAACCATTCACGTCCTCTTTTTATCTACCTTTTTTTTTTTTTTGGGTAATATGATTCTTGATTGCTTTCTTATCGTCTTCTTTACATCAGTGTTTTTCCACGGATCGTCTCATCAATGAATTTCTGCTTAGTGGTCCGTTTTCTCTGTTAATATCAGGGCAAAGTACTATGCATGGAAGAATTGCTGTTGAAGAACAAGATGATCAAAGGGTCTCACAGAGGAGTTTGAGGGTGAGCTGATTATCATTTATCAGAATAAAATTTATGAAAATATTTGAAGCTAACTTTTATGAATGAGTCTTCCTGTTGTTTTATTCCATATTTTTCATGGTTTTCCAGGTACCTTACGCCAATGGCAAGATGAATGATGATCCACGTTCAGGTATATTTTTCGATCAATTGTTGATTTTCCTTGTTCAGATTTTACTTGCTCCTTAATATCCATGATATATTGAATATTCTTTAATCAGTGAGATCTTTGTCTCCGCCTGCTCCTGTGGAACCGTCTGTTGCTCCACACCCAAAATCATATATGGAGGTAAATATTTTACTCCCGGTTGCTTCCTGAAGTTTTATAGATAAGAAGATTTACTTTTTCGTGATCATGAATTTTCCCTAATAAACAGAACGATTTTACAGATTATGGCTATGATTCAAAGAGGGGAGAAGCCATCCAACATTAGAGTTAGTCCACTCCGTTAACCTAGGAGTTTGACATTTCTTGGTTATAGTTTTGAAATTTTCATGTTTATTATTTTGTCTCAGGAGATCAATGATGCACCTCCAAATCCTAATCAACCAGTACCAAATCCTCATTTAGCACCAAGGGCTAAGGTTCGTCTTTTAACATTTCTACTTGTCTTGTTTTTCCTATTCTTTTGGCTTCAAGTTGGCTAATTTGTTCAACCAGTCAATCATTCTTTTGAACATTACTTCCGCCTTCCCATCTTCTGGAATAATTATAAAAGAAAAGAGAAGTTTGTTTAATTTATTGAGCAGGACTAGGGAACTGAGTAAACATTTATTTTTTTAGTAGTTTTTTGAGTTTGCCTTGTTGACTGATAAATGATAATATGAATAAGGTAATGTCGTGATAATTTATCATCTCCCAGATATTTACTAACAGTACACCGTCCTGTCCTGTGAACAGCCTTGGGAGGTTGGTCAAGCTCCAAACAGCTCCAGCAATTTTCTTCAGTCGCAAGGAAGCGGTGGTGCCTTATATCATGAGTTCAATGATAATCAGTCAATTGCAGACAATAAAGTACCTTGGTGGGAACAGAAAAATGCCCGAATCACTGAAATTGAAGCTGGTGATGAAGAGAGGTTTGGATCTTCCAATGTAGTTAGCAATGAGCGGCCAGTTCAGCGGTCGTGGGTTCCTCCCCAGCCACCACCTGTTGCTATGCAGGAAGCTGCTGCAGCCATTCGTCAGCCAAAGAAGACATTTCATTCGAAAGAACAAGTGACCGATGACCAATTGCTGGCTCGTTCTTCAGATGTAACAGATGAGTTGCACCAGATCACAAGAATCTCTGAATCAGGTGGTGTAGTGAATGCCAATGGAGGAACTTCAGGGCTTAACTCGAGTGAGATACAAAGAGAAGAAGACAACTCGTATTTTGAAACATGATTAACTGAGGACACTATTTTACATTGATATCAGGTACGTGTGTCACTTGGTAATACATATTATGACAATAATCGAAGAGATCGCGAAGAAATTTTATGTCTATTTGTACATTTGTATTATTTAGTTGGAAAAGATCAAATACACTATGGAGGTGTTCTACATTAACTTGAGATTATATGGTAAAATAAGTTGATTATTTAACCTGTCTCTTATCTTGTGATTGACTATTTGTTTCTTATCTTAGATCTTGTTTGGCTAAACCTAAAGAATGAGTACTGCCAAATAAGTAATTTATTTCTTTAGTGCTGAGGAAAACCTTGTTGCTTTAGCAAATGAATAGTCAGTACATATTCGGTGTACAATACTGTTTTGAATAACATATGAATATTACTTTTCAATATTTTTCGCTCGAAATTGACGGCAACTCAACTACATGAATATTTTTACTTCGTCTTGTTGAGTTGGACACTACTTATTGCTCAAAAAGACATTATCTTTGCTATTACAACTGCCTTCTTATTTATTCACTAAATATGGGAAGAAAAGATTGCTTCACTGTGCTTCCATTGACCATTTACATGTTAGGTGTTTTTCACATGGGCCTCATTTATATCATTGTCATATTATTTAGGACTAGATTCATGAATATGATGGGTTTGGCTAAGCTTAAAAGTTATTATTTATAAACATAATTGGATAAATTATCACTTTAATTATTTATAAGTTAACATAGTTTTTGATATGCCAAAAGAAGTCGCTTATTTTTTATTTTGACTATAAACAAATTTTTTTTTTTTGTTTGAACTCACTATAGTTGTATATAAATTATAACCTCGAGCAAATATGTGTTCTGTGAACATTAAGCCTTCACAAATTATGAATAGAGCTCGGGACCTTTGGCCAACATCACTCTTAAGTGCAATGGAGATTATCGTTCTAAGTCGTGGACCTTCTTCAGCGCATGTTTGCCTGTCTTAACTATTTATTTGCTGATGATACGCACAAGTTTGTTCATAAGCTCAATTTCTAAATTTAATATTTAGAGATTCTTGTATGTTTGGACCAACAAATATTTGACACGAATGCAATTAAAGTTTAACACGTCCGAATTCTTTTTATTTTTCACATAAAGGGACGCTTTATGTAAGTGCGCACCTTTGACCGACCATTTCTCTCGCTGAATAGGAAGCATACACGTTTAGATTATTTATTATGCGTTTATTTCAAACAGTTCGTGGAATTAGTGGTGGTAATATAATAAGGTTTAATTTAAGTCAAAGTTAGCAATTAATTTTAAATACATAAAATATGAGATTCAAAATTTTTGAATCACGTATTTCATTAACTTTTATTAAAAATATATCATTTTAATCCCCATCAAGGACTATTAATGAGATTATTATAGTATAAATTGTTTCATAATATATTTGAAAGAGTTGCAATGAAGATTAATAGTTATTCACACCATTGTAACTTATTACTAGTCACTCCTTAAAAAACTATTTGGAATTATTGTAGAATAATGAAGTTTTGACATTGTCGAGGAAATAATTTAATCTCATAAAAGTCTAAAAGTATGTTCGGAAGTTGTTTATAACTGTATAAATTATTAATGAATAGAAATAAATGATGAATAAGTGTAGTACCCATTACTTCCGAATTAGAGTACTGTTATTTAGCACCACATGTATTTAACATCAGTTTAGGTGACAATATCATTAAATTATATGTTTAATTGAATACAAAGATTTATAACTCATTTATTAAGACATTGTATATTAACAATTAGATTGGTACTGTAATAGAATTACTGGATATCATTATTTTTTAAATTATGCTAGTGAAGCACCGGCCCATTTAGAGGACAAAGTGGATGAAAGTTGCATAAAAGATCAATTTCGCGCGCACAATCGAAATGATGAGTTCTGATTCTACATGAGAGTCATACTTCAGGAACATTTGTAGAAATAAGTGAATTATAAAGTCAACACAAAATAAAATAAATAAATTATGAAAAATTGATCATGATCCATTATTTTCTTGATTTTAATTTCTCGTAGGTTGCACCTCGTGACACACACGATACTCGACAAATTAATCCATACAGTACTTTCATCTCACAACTCACTCTGTCTCTGTCTCTCTCTCTCCTTGTAAAGATTTCATATTCTTGAATTAACACTGACCTTCCATTTTCAAATTTCAATACAGTGCGCAAGAGTATTTGACTGGTGGTAGAGTGACACGCCATGGCTCTGAATTTGCTCTTGCCGACAGATATCAAGTCCTTCTCTTTCCTCGACATCTCTAAATCCAATCATAACCTTAATTTCCTCAAATTCCGAGGTTCTCTTCCTATACATATTCGTATGTTTGTGTCTCATTGGTTTATTAATGTTTTTGGCATGTTTGAATTGTTGAGTGGAACTCGATTGGAGAGCTTACTTGTGTTTTTCTGTTCCATGTAAATTATGTAGAATTTTGTTCTGTATGACAGAAAAGAAATTGATACATAGGTGCAGAGTTGGTTATATTTTTAATTTTTGCAATTATCATCATATTATAATTGCTCTAATTTTTTTTTTTTTTTTTTTTTTTTTTTTTTTTTTTTTGGGCACTGCACTCTAATATGGTTGTGCTACCTTCTTTTTGACCTTCTAAGGCTGTACTTTTGTATGTTTGGAAGATAATTTTACATAGACCAACCGACATTATCATTTAATCCACTCCAAGGACAATTGAACTTTTTTGCTTTCTCATTATACCTTCTCTATCATGTGGAAGTTGTCGAGGTGTACATCGAAAGCATCAGATTGAATGAAGCTATTAGGCAACTGATCGACCCCATGTGTTACTGCACTTTGCATACCGTGTTTTTAGAAACTACAATTTACGTATACCTATTTCATTTGTCGTAGCGACCTGTTGATTTGATTCTAAGCCATGTTGTTGACAGGTCCACGTGATGCCAAACTAATGATTTGAGTTTGACTTGATTATTTAAAGTTAGACTATCGGTAGTTTTCTTTAGTCATTTTGTAATTCTCTTGTTGAATCCTTTAATCATAATATTAAAAAAATTCAATGATATTGTATGTGAAATGTAAGAATGTCGTTTATGTAGAGTGTCTCGTTAATTTTCATCAAAATTTACGAAGTTGATGGTAGAACAATAAGGGGCTTTCGTCTTGCTTTTCCTTAATGTAGGATAAGCCATGGTGGTTGAAAAGTGAACATTTGCTATACGATTTAGCCCATGTTTGATAAAGATTTTTCCGAACTCATTTCTTTCAAATTCATTTTCAACCACACATTCTCTTAATATAAATAATTTTGCACATGACTCGTATCTTTCCCTACATTTTAACCACACAATTTCCAAAAAAAATCACATTTCAAAAAATCTATTAAAAAAAAAAAAAAAAACCCTCCCCAAATTAAGGCACCTTTTCAAAAATTAAGTACTGATGTCTCTTATAATAATTTATATTGGTTTTTTCTTTATACTTTTATCTATGTAATCACCTTCAACATGATTCTTCCTCCTTCCATGTCTGTGTGAATCTAAAAAAGTAAGCCCCACTTTGACGCCCATTCTCTAAAAAATTCATTTTTTCTTAAATTCATTTTTAACTACTCATTTTCTCAATAAAATAATTTTACACGTAAATTAAATTTTTTTTTCCTACTTTTAACCACACATTCACTAAACAAATCACTATTATAAAATCTATTCTCCCCAAAAAATGGGGCTCAAATAGAGCCTAAATGAAAGTACGTTGGTGAATTTTGTTGAAGATAAAATGAAACATAGATCATTTTCTCGTTCCTTAGACAAGATGAGGTGGTTCACGTGAAAGTCTTGTACTTAAGTCTTACTGCTAACAATTTAGAAAAAAATTTGCATACTGGTTAGGCCTTTTTATGCACCCGAGGGGCGACTTGAAGATAAATATAAATAAAACTTCTTTAACAACTTAAACTTTTATACTTACGATTTAAATTATTTTGATTTAGACAAAGCACAAGAACTAGATTTGCAATCTGATAATAGATGTAATAATTTCTCAGTCCCTTGATCAGAAACACCAAAGAAGGGAGAAATGAATAACATCCTTGAAGCAAAACTTCTTACTATGAAAAACAAAAAGTACTGGATAATGAACAGAACAACCTAATACTTGTATTCCATTATGAAAAAGCGAGTGGGGTTAAGAATGGTAAGAATTAAGAGGCCTTTACTCTACCTCAGCTAATAGGGAGAATCTTCTTCTTCAACTTAGCCAATTCCTTATTGTTCAATCCAAAAGCCTTGATCAAGACCTCCTCTTCAATTTCTGATCCAAAAACAGCAGATGGGATTCTCAGCAAACCTGGATTTTGACTATTAAAACTCCCAAGAATTGTAGCCCGCGAGTCTCCAATATTCATCTGAAAGTGTATTAGGCCTTTAGGAAACACCATTACCTCCCCTTTCTCGATCACTTTTGCAAAAACTCGGTTTCTTGAATCAACAAATCCCGAATAAATCTTTCCTTCTAGCACGAAAGCAGTCTCAGTTGCTCGGGGATGATAATGTGGAACGTTAATGCTCCCTGGCTCAAAGTCAGCACGTACAAACGACATGCCTAATGTGTTCAAACCAGGAAAGACACTAACACTAACTGGAATGGATGAAAATCCAGATTTACTGAATTCTCCTGGGCTTTTTATGCCAGAAAACACGAAATCTTCAACGGTTACTAAGGACGAATTCTTGCAGGAGACAAAAATGGATGAAAACTCGGATCTTGGTACGCAGAAGTCTTGAACTGGATCTGAATCAGAAGCTAAGACTGAATAAATATGAAGGAAAATAACAAACCAAATTGACATATTGAGGGACATCTTTGATCTTTTCGTCTCTGAACCCGCACTAAAAAAGTGTGAATTTTAAAGGGATTTGGGCATAGGGAGATGGAAATACAGATATGTAACAGCTATTTCCACTTAGAAAATGTCTTGTATTATAATCTTCTTGAACCTAAAAGTCATGAGAATGATAGTCAGAAACTGAATTTTGTATTAACATTTATTGACCTAAACTCGATCAAACAGTTACTTGCTTTCCTTAAAGAATGCAAAAGAATATTTTTCTATAATTAAGAAAAAGAGGAAGCAGTTGCATATTTATAAATGCAGTTTTGCTTGAGAACAAAGACAGGATTAGTCAACACAAACCAGTTTTTCATTGCTACTGAGCTCCTGTTTGTCTAAGGATATAATCCCATATTCGATGTAAACATAAACCAACTTATAAAAGATTGGGCTACTATTCTTATTAAGGTTGACCTTTTAAGATGGAACCCCAAATCTTAACATGGTATCAGAGCCCATTAAGCTCTAACGAACAATTCGATCTATTGAGATTCCAAAAAGTAAGCATACGGATTTCAAGATTGGTCGGCTCAAACGAGCCACCATCTTGCGAGGGTATGTTAAGGGATATAATCCCACATCGAATAAAGATGTAAACATAAGCCAACTTATAAAGGATTGTGCTACTCCTCTTAACGAGGTTGACCTTTTAAGGTGGAACCCAATAAAGATGTAAACATAAGTCAACTTATAAATGATTGGAATACTCCTCTCAATAAGGTTGGCATTTTTAAATAGAACCCCAAATCTCAACACATTCTACCACATTATTTTTTCTACAGTATTCATTTTCAACCACACATCAAAAGTTTTTCCTTCATTTTACATTTTTCAAAATTAAAGGGGTTCAAACACACCCTGACTTATTTCTCAATGAGTGACTATTTTTCAATGTAATATTTTAATTGCCTTATTTAAAATTAATCTGTTTTAAATTAAAGTAATTTTGAGCTACAAAATCTTAAATACAAATATAAAGTTAGATTTCAATACACTTGTGAATTTGAGGACAATATGATTATATGTATATACTATACAATACACTAGAACATATATATATATATGTATATATATATATATATATGTATACACACACACTACCATATATACATCATATTTCATATTGGTTTTGGACAAGAAGAAGGCCATTTCGACTTCTCTATGTGGTCGTACACATGGAAGGAGATATCGCTATGAGCTTATGGAGTTTTATCTTGAACCATGTTGAACCGCTAATAAGTGTATGGAGGCTAATATGACTTAGGACAATGTTCTACGGGACTCACCAAAAAGGCAGCTTTTCTTATTTAATTGTGTTTAATTTGTTTTCAAATTACATTATTTATGAACAACTCACTATTTTTTCCAGCAAAACTGATTATCGTCCAATTTTTTGGTTTTTCTAGAAAAAGGGACTGCGGTTCTTTCTTCGAGCAGTTGCAGGATGCATCATACGGTTTTTTTCCTGTTCTTTCCGTGTTTGTAGCCAAAAAAAAAAAAGCATTATACCCCCGGACTCCTAAAAATTTCCCCAAGGTAAAACTCCTTTTATTAAATATGATGTTAATATCCTTTTGGGGGAAATTTGACTCGAAAGTTTGAGGGCACTCTGAAATAGAAAGAAACATTCTTGAATACTCGACCTCAAATTGAACTTGATGGGTCAATGAGAAATTAAATCACACACTCTTTCTTCATACAGTGAGAAAATAAGTGGACATGTGCAACACATCATGACCTCTTTGCACTCGTAAAATCAAAGTGTAGGAGGATATAATTATCAGCGGCGACAAACGCAAACTGAAATCATGGCTATGCACATGAGGACTGTTACTTTAGGAAGTGCCATTGGGGGACCAAATTTCTGGTTTAGGAACCGATTTAAAGCTGGTACACTTTTGGGTTCGACTACAGCATCTTTGACATTTGTTCAGAGTATGTTGCATTTACTTATTTTGTTAAACATAATTTTCAAAAATAGTTCTTTGACTAATATAGAATTCTTTTTTTTTTTTTTTTTTTTTTTGAGAAAATTAAATATAACGTGCAAAGTGTGAAGAAATTGTTCTATAAACATACCGACTATTTTATTTTTTTTTCAAAAAATTTAAATGAATTCAAATTTTTTTTTTTGTCCTTGTGGGCTATACCATGCCTCACATTGTTGGCAAGTCGAGATGGCAACGTGGGATTGGATTGGGAATCCCTTTTCCGGTCTCCATTAGCAGGGATTTTCCTGTCTCATACCTACCTCCTTACCCATTAGGAATCCCCAATCCCCAGTTACCGCCTCATTTATTATTATTATTATTATTATTATTATTTTATATTGTGTTGTAATTAGTGGAATAGAGATGAAGATCGAAACTGGTTAATCAGTGTTTTGTTCTGTACATGAAT
>CAIGRN010001237.1:0-14769 GCA_903798345.1 Fraxinus anomala | reverse complement strand
GAGCCCAGCACGCGCGGCTGCGCCCCCTGACTGGGTGCTGGGTCAGTCTCTGGCGACATTTATAATTAGTTTAAACGCTAATGATTTGTTCGGTAAGAAGGTCTATAGAAATTATGAAAGAAAAAAAATTAAACAATCTTGTTACAATTGTTGAGCATTCTTACATAATTTTTTTTAATTCAGCTTATAAAATCAGGAGTAGATATACAGAATACTAGCATGATGCAAAAACGTGCGCAGCAAAAATGAAATTAGTCTCACCTAAAATTTATGGTTATCATATACTATTAAAGGTTGTTCATTTACCCCCAAGAAATATACACATTCACGATTGTTGGGAATACAAATACATTTTGCTGTTGTGCTCGTTACTCGTAGCAAGCGGCTCGCGAGCTCGGCTTTTTTAATTAATTTTTTTTTTAATTATACATTTTCTAAATCTTAAAAAAAAAAATTTAAAAAAATCAACGAGCCAAGCAAGCTCGGCTTGTGCTCGGGCTCGTCAAGCGGCTCGTGACTTGTTTTTGACGAGCCGAGCCGACTAGCCACTCGGCTCGGTTGCCACCCCAATGAAACAGTATGGTGAGTTTAAACAATTTGATGTTTTATTTATTTACTGAACATGGATACAAATATTTTTCATAAGTGGAAAATTCTATTTTGATTTTACTAATGGAAATAGCAGAATGCAGTTAATATAGCACTAAATTTTCTTTATGATTAACTTTTAAACTTTCAATATGTGTTGAACCCTATTTTGTTCTCTCTTTTGTTTCTTTATTTCAATTTTAAAATTTGTTCAGACCATAATGGATAACATTGGAGCAGCCTGGGAAGGTGCTAATGATGCTTGCATTTCCATTTATACGACACGACTAAGACGTATAGTTCTTCCAACCATTGACAAGGTTCAAGATGCAAAAAATACAAGAACAAGAGAATTTGATTCGAAGTGCTGTAAATCATTGTGAATGTGTTACATTTATAGCTTTACAAGCTTACCATGTAGAATTTCATACTTTAAGGATCCCAAGGACATGGCAAGGAATTTATACTACAATCAAAATTCAACCTTTCCTCATAATTTAGTAAAAACCTTGAGAAATCTTGAAAAAAGAACACACAAACAATATATTTGTTAGAATTTGAGTGTGACTCGAATTCCTTATTTGAAATAATTGAAAAATTCTAATTGAAGTGCACGTCAAGAAGAATCCAGTTTGAAATACTATTAGAGTACTATATGTCAAGTTAAAGTTCTATTTTGGAAGCTCATTGGGAGTTGAAATTAGTATTAGACTTGAAGAAGAGTTTGAGATGGAGAAAACAATTTGAAAAAAAAAAAAAAACAATTTCCCGGACAGAACACTCAGAGCTGGGGCGCCCAGATGTGGCCTACCTCACCTGTTTCTGATTTTTCTTTCCCTTTTCGTTTTGGACTCGATTTTTTGACATCCTACTTCATCAACAACTCTACTAAGAGGGTTTGGACGTCTCCTAGGTATTCCTTATAAATATTAGGCTCTTCTATATAATTTTATAGTGTGAGAAAATATATTACTAGAATTATGGGATCCATTGTAATTTTCTCTCTTCTCCATTATTCTTGAGTCAATAAAATTTCTTAATTCTTCTATCATATTTTTTGTCTTCTTTTATTCTTTTGCTTGTGTTTATATACTTTATTATTTGTCATATAATTTCAACATCTCAATTCGATGATTTATTTTACAACAAGTGGTATCAGAGTTATTATGATATCTTATTTGTTTGATATTGATAACCAAAAATTTGTTCCAAAGTCCATCTAACAAAGATATTTAAGATGGAGTGACAAAATCTCTCAATAATAGAGGGGTCTCACCCGAGAAAAACAACATAATTTGTCTATATAATTTAGAAGCCCCACCTCACTCTCTTCTCGAATTCAACATCTACATCTTCTTAAAAGTTGAAAATCTAAAAATTGTAGGATGAAAAAAAAAATCTTGACCATAAAAAAACCCCAAATAAGAAACATATTCAAGATTCAATTTTTCTTCAAGGAACAAGAAAATAATGGAAATCATCACATGGAAATCCCAAAATAAAAACCTACTTACTGATCTACCAATCCCCAAATGAAGAAATCATTCCCCTTTCAAATCTACGGGATATGTTGTAATTAAAGTTTTTTGTGTAAAGTCAACAGAGAGTTTAAAATTATGAAAGTAAATAGAAGCCAAAATTTTAAACCTCGATTATTCGAGGATAATTATTTTTTTTCAAAATTCATATCTTAACTGGGTAATCATTTATTAAGCTGATGTAATGATAATTTTAAGCTATTTTGGTTTTTGTACTTAAAGGGTGTGTTTGGTGCATATTAAAATGAGAAAATGTATTTTTTTTAAATGATGTGATGGAGAATATGTGGTTGAAAAAAAAAAGTTATTGATGTAATGAAAAATATTATTTTATTAATGAAGGTGTGGTTGAAAATGAGTAAAATAATGAGAATGAAAAAAAAAATGTGGCTCAAACAAGGTCTTAATCCATCTATCCATCTTTTCACGATCACATTATAAATTTGATTTAATTCAAATTGTCTAATCTCTATCACAATTATACTAAAAAGTGATATTTTGGTGTTACCATTAATGAACAAGCAAGCTAGTTGGATGTAAATGTCTTAAGCAAGCTAAACCGACAAAAAATATGAAACACGACTTGAATAGTGGATAGACTCATATTAGGTTGAGCCGAGCAGACCACTAGATCCAATAGTTTAATAATTTTTTGTTTAGTTTTAAAAAATATCAATAAATGCAAAATAAGATAGAGAGTGTGAAGAAAAATCTCTCGAGAAATTTTGATTTTGAGCTCAGAAAACAACCAAACGAACACCATACTACCAATGCTCGACCCAAAACTTCTGCACCTTGTTTGCTCCAAGTTTTGTTGACCCCTGAAAATAACCCAACAGATATCGGGCCCACTCACGCCAAGTTAAGTACTGTTCCGGCATGTTCCTACCGGAATAACGACTGTAGTAGAGAGGAAATTGACGCGTGAGGTACTTTGCGGCGAGAGATAAAAATGTTTGGGCTTCGAGGAGTGAAACAAAAGCAATCGTACTAACAAAGATCGTCGGGTTAAAATCAAACTAATCTATGTAGCAACAAAATAGGAATATATGGAAGGATAAATGAAATGTTAATATACTTCTTTCAAGAGTTTAAGTGTGTATTTCGAATATATGATTATCAATTTTTCAATCAACTATCCAACCCCCATTTCAATTGCAAGAAGATCATATTTATACTACATTGGCCGACGTGGTGTCCGTTGGATTAGAATCACGTGACCTCATCTTCCTAATTGAGGCATCACATCACTGTCTATTCATACATTTAATACATTGATAAAGAGTCAGCCGCCCCCATACAATAGGCGACACGCTGACAACTTTATTACAAGCATCACATCAATCATTTTAGAGAGATCTTCAAATATCTTATGAGGAACATCATCTGCTTTATGAGCCTCGAATAAGTTGAAAGCCTCGGAGAGATCTTTTGAGGTGGTTCTCTAAGTGGAAAGCTTCAACTTTTTTCTTTACTTCTTTGGGTAGTGCGTCAACAAGCACTTCACCTTGTAGAGCAAGGACTTCGATTTTGAGGTTCGTTTCAGCAAGCTTCGACTTGTAGAGCAAGGACTTCAGTTTTGAGGTCCGTTTCAGCAAGTTCTTCGACTTTGTTTGATTTCCTCATATTTTGACCTCATAGGTCTTTATTTGACTTCTACTTACGTGGCTTGCCACGTGGAGGCAACTCTCCGAGCCTCTTAGGTGAGGAATAACAAGTTTCATCCCCACAAAGGAGATATGATGGTGGTGATTGTAAGCCTACACAGAGAGGAAGGAGAAGATAATAACAATGGTTGGAACCTACCAAACAAAATTCGGCTGCCATTTCTTCTCCATGGCTGCCTCTCCTCTCCACTCTCTTGCACACACTTCACACACACACACACACACACACACTAAAAAGGGCTGGGAATGGGGGAATAAATAGATGTCAATTAGGTTACTTAATTTTGGGTCAAACACTCCCTCCAAAATAGACCAAAGTCCACTAAATGAGCTATCAAATAATTCTCATAACTAACCAAATAAATTGGCTAACAACATATCCATCCAAATCCAAATTTGGGCCATCCAAAAGTATATGTCGTTTTTGAGTAAAGCTAAGTCTATGGTGTTGCTAAATAATTCGACAACTGTTTTACATTATCGTCATGATTTACTGGGTATCAAAACCCAATAGAAAGATTTTATCATGAAGACTTCAGAACTCTTCACAAAAATGTGTCTTCCACAATAAAATTCAACAAACAGGATTTCAAAGTGGAAGTTTGGTAGACGGCTAGTCTCTGAGTAAGTTTAGCTTATGACATGACCGGTTTTGAATCGTGCTTGCCTAACTTACAATTTTCAAGCTTCGTACAAAGCAAAGAGATTGGATTAAACGTATTATTAGATCAATGGTCAACGCAGTGGAGTTTAACCATCCACTTTGGGATGAGATAATATGATTAATATCATCTCCAAGAGACTCTCTATTTTAAAGAGTATATTTTATCATTTGGAAATCATTTATAAATTTAGAGAGTTAAAATTTTGAAGTACTCCAACAAGCTCTTTATATTTAACACTTAATTTAACTACTCTCAAAAAATATTTATTATTTTTTTATCTTTTATTTTAACTTACTTTTCTTTATATTATTTTATTACTTTCTTACATTGAAAATTGAAACTTTTTAAATGCATTTAATTATAGCGAGTGTGTTTGACTTTCCAAATTACCTACTCTTTAAATTAAAATGTTAATTTAAAGATCTTTTGGAGCATGATTTTAAATATTGACTTTTTAAAATAGAAAATATTTCATATTTAAAATAGAAAGTATCTCATATTTAAAAAGTCTCTTAAAAATACTCTAAATACACCACTACTTGTACATGTATATCAGCACATGCATCTTAATGAAATCAATTAACCCCCTATTTGACAATCATCAAATGAAAAAAAAAAAAAAAAATCATATTTTGAATATAGATTTTTAGGAGAAAGCATGTTTAGTGTAGGAAAATTTTTAAATTTACGTGCACAATATTTTATTATACAAATGTATGAATAAAAATGAGTGCTTAGTAAAAGAGTTCGAAAATATTGATAGTCATCCGCTAATTTTGTATCTATTTTTTTCCTCATTTGAAATAGCCGTTGCTATTAGTGGATTACCGCATTATTCAAAATTTGGTTACTCTCTCTGTCGCCTTCCCTCATGAACCGAAATGAATTTTATCAAAAATTATTCCTTTAAATCCAAAAACATCTTGTTTTCTCGCTGTAATTTTATATCTTCGGTTGCATTACTTGAAAATCTGCCATTTAAAACTGAGCCGCATGTCGAAATTGACATTAAACTCAACCCAGTAGATTTCCTCAACAATCAGTCCAAATCAAGAAATTTAACACTCAGAGAAACAAAAATTACTCATGCCCTTTTACTCAAAACCTGTTTATTTTACTCCGATATCTTTACCACCAACAATTTGCTCGATTCTTACTTCAAATGTGGTCAGGTGGATTATGCGTTTCAGTTGTTTGAAAAAATTCCCCAACCAAATATGGTTACGTGGAATTTGATGATTTCAGGAGGTAATAAAAATTTTCATTTTGAAGTCTCGTGGTGGGTATTTTGCCAAATGCATCTTTTGGGAATTGGTATGAATCAGTTCACTTACGGGGGTATTCTTTCTGCTTGTTGTGCTTTGGGTAGTGTGGTGTGTGGAGAGCAGGTTTATGGATTTGTGGTGAAAAACGGGTTCTTTTTAAATGGTTATGTGCGTGCTGGAATGATAGATTTATTCACAAAGATTTGCAGGATCGAGGATGCTTTGAGGGTGTTTTATGATGTTTCGTGTGATAATAATGTGGTTTGTTGGAATGCTGTTATGTCTGGGGCAGTTAAGAATAATGAGAATTGGGTTGCTTTGGATATTTTTGTCCAAATGTGTCGTCTAGGGTTCTTGATACCGAATGGTTTTACGTTTTCAAGTGTTTTGACTGCCTGTGCTGCACTCGAAGAGCTTGAGTTGGGAAAAGGGCTTCAAGGATGGGTGACCAAATGTGGTGTAGGAGAAGATGTCTTTGTGGGCACTACTATTGTTGATTTGTATGTCAAATGTGGAGCCATGGATGAGGCTATTAAGCAATTTAAGCAAATGCCAGTTCGCAATGTTGTTTCTTGGACTGCCATAATCTCTGGTTTTGTTCGGCAAGGCGATTCAGTTTCTGCTGTTTGGGCTTTTGACAAAATGAGAAAAATAGGAGAAGATATTAACAACTTCACCATCACAAGTGTGCTTGCAGCTTGTGCTAATCTGTCTATGTTTAAAGAGGCAATGCAGATCCATTGCTGGATTTTAAAGATCGGACTCTATTCAGATTCAGCAGTGAAAGCATCTTTGATAAATATGTACTCGAAAATTGGAGTGGTTAATTTATCTGAGATAGTGTTTGCAGAGACTCAAAGGTCGATACAACTAGGAGTTTGGACTAATATGATATCTGCATTTGCTCAGAACGGAAGTTCTGAAAAAGCAATTAACTTGTTTCAGATAATGTTGAAAGAGGGTATGACACCTGATAAATTCAGTACTTCCAGTATCTTGAGCATCGTGGACTGTCTAAATTTAGGAAGACAGATTCATGGTTATATTCTTAAAGCTGACATGGCCTCTGATGTTTCTGTGGGCAGTTCTCTTTTCACGATGTACTCAAAATGTGGTAACTTAGAGGATTCTCACAAAGTTTTTGATCAACTCGAAGGTAAAGATAACGTTTCATGGGCCTCTATGATTGCTGGCTTTGCAGATCATGGATTAGCGGATAAGGCGATTATGCTGTTCAGAGAGATGTTGTTTGAAGAATTCATTCCCGATGAAATGAGTTTATCTGCTGGTCTAAGCGCATGCTCTGCTCTTCGTTCCTTGGAGATAGGCAAAGAAATTCATGGGTTTGCTCTTCGATATGGCTTTGGTGAGCAGATGATCATCGATGGGGCACTCGTGCATATGTACTCAAAATGTGGTGATCTCAATTCAGCAAGGTTAGTTTTTAGATTGATGCCTCTTAAAGATCAGGTTTCTTGTTCCTCATTAGTTTCAGGGTATTCCCAAAGTGGGTATATTGAGGAGGCTCTGCAGCTTTTCCATGAAATTCTTCTATCTGATTTGAATATTGATGCCTTCACAATTTCGTCTATACTTGGGGCTATTTCCTTCTTAAATATACCAGACACTGGTACTCAGTTGCATGCACGTATTATAAAAATGGGAGTAGAATCAGAAGCTTCAGTAGGAAGTTCACTTGTTACGATGTATTCAAAATGTGGAAACTTCGAAGATTGCAGTAAAGTGTTCCAACAGATAAAAAATCCTGATTTAGTTAGCTGGACAACGATGATCACAAGCTACGCTCAACACGGGAAAGGGTCAGAAGCTTTACACATATATGACCTTATGAGAAAGTCAGAAATAAAGCCAGACTCGGTGACTTTTGTTGGTGTTCTATCTGCTTGCAGTCATGCAGGTTTAGTTGAAGAAGGGTATTTTCATCTAAATTCAATGTCTAGAGAGTATGGAATTGAGCCTGGTTACCGGCATTATGCCTGTATGGTGGATATTCTTGGCCGTGCAGGAAAACTAGAAGAGGCTGAGAAGTTTGTTTCTAACATGCCTATAGAACCTGATGCTTTAGTGTGGGGAACACTACTTGCTGCTTGTAGAGTTCATGGCTATATTGAGCTTGGGAAGCTCGCTGCTGAAAAGATCATGGAGTCAGGGCCTTCTGATGCTGGAGCTCATGTTTCATTGTCGAATATCTGTGCTGATGCAGGCCAGTGGGAAGATGTACTGAAAATCAGAGCTTCCATTACAGAAACTGGAGTACAGAAGGAACCTGGATGGAGTTCTGTGTGAAGCGTAGTCTGCCCTTTGGGGTAAAGATTTATTATTCCCTGACCTTTACAAAATTTTCCATTTGAATATCATGGTTTTCAGGAAGTCATATCACACCACAAGCACTTAAAAACAATGTACTTTAAACGGTAATTAAAAGTAGAGCTAATATGGGAAACAAATATCAAGATTTTCAACCCAAGTTTTTAGCTTCTTTAACTTAGCTAAACAGGCTCTTATCCTTGAGTTTTTAAGTGAAAATATTTCCTTCAGCACGCTGATACTGCTAAGTGAAATAATGTATTGCATCACATGTTTCCTCGTGCATTCTTACCGTGCTTAATATCTGTTTTGCTGCAGATTACCCTAATTCCATTTTCTCCCCATGCTTTCGCTGGTAGTGATCCAGAGAACTGAAAAGAGGCGCTTTTTGGGTATACTTAAGGAATGTGGTTCTTACTCATAGCCTCAAAGACCCATAATCAAAGAGCCTCCATTTACATTTACAACGGGATCCAGATAAGAAAGGTTCAGTATTTTGTTAAAAAGCTTAGAGATGAGAAGCCCTTTCCTTCTTGTTTATATGACAGATTGTCGAATATCAGTAAAGGCTGGATGTAAAACATTGCAGGTGCTGTTGAATGAAGATGAAACTGCTGAAGAATTGCAGAACAGAATTTTACTCCAGCCACCTGAGGAAAGAGAAGCTATTCGCATGAAACCAAACCCAATCTCAGAATTCAACCAATTTTCATAATCCAAGTCCTAAGAATACTACTAAGGAGAAGAATTTAAACATAGGCCTAAGCAATGGTCTGTGCTTGGAGATTAGTGGGNGAGAAGCTATTCGCATGAAACCAAACCCAATCTCAGAATTCAACCAATTTTCATAATCCAAGTCCTAAGAATACTACTAAGGAGAAGAATTTAAACATAGGCCTAAGCAATGGTCTGTGCTTGGAGATTAGTGGGAGAGGTCAACAGACTGCCAATGAACTAGAAATTTTGTGATTACTGCCGTTTTTGGATATTGCTGCTTCAAGTGATGGTTCTTGCATGAGCATTCTGTCGGTGGGGATTTGCAGTAATGAGCGTCTTCTACTTATTCATGTCTGGATATTGTTCTCAACCCTCCAACCCCAAACTAGAACAAGATTACTCTGGTATATCGCTCGAATTGTGAGTATCGTGCCTTTGCCTTTTCAAGGGTTGTGGAGTTACTTCTTCATTATTTATTTATTTTTATTTTTTTATTTTTTTTTTGAGATTGTAGCTAAACTCACAAATCTTAAGTTGTTTTTTGGGTATTGACTTGAAAAATGTAAAACATTGAGAGTTAATTTATATAATATAATAAATGGATTTAAAGTGCTCAGCTAACATCTATCGAGATTTGTTGAAACTTGAAATATATCTTGACTAGTATTGAGAGTCTTAATATATGTCAATCACGATTCAAAATCGACCGCTGAATGGACACGCTGGGATCAACCTGCTTCTACCGTTGGACTGATTGGACTAAATTGTAGAGACTTCTGGTCTATGGAGCCAGTCCACACATGCCATAATAAGGACCCGTTTGTTTCCTATTATTTTAACATAAGAATAGATTTTTTGACCTTTTTTTTCAAACAAATGGGTCCTACCATAGACAAACTGGTCAATAAAAGCGGCTGCTTTCCATTGCAATGGTATAATTTTTCATTAAAATTGGAAACAAACAGAGCCAAAATTTGTTACTAAATGTATATAAAGAATTTAGAAGATAGAACTTATTATTATTTGTGCTCAATTAATTATATAGAAAGGATCAAGTTGACCCTTTACTCCAATAGCTCGATCTTCAACTCGACCAACTTGATGGATTGAGAAGATATGAATCGTGAACAAAAAAAAAAAAAATTATGATCTCCTATTATCTTTCTGGATTATCTTTAGACACACACAGAGACGGCTCAAGAAAAAAAAATACTTATATATACATAGATATCAAATTTATATTAAAAAGAAAAGCAATAAAAGTTTACTACGTTGAATGTCTTGTACTAATACACTATTTGAAACATAATGCACATCGTTCAAAATAATTAAACAACAAACTACAATCTCCACAAAACGAAAATGACAAACAATAGAAACTCATACAAATTAACACAATTATTGGACTTGTTGAACTCACCTTAATATAAGAAACATAACCACAAACTTATAAAAATTAACACATTCTTACAGAATCTCATAATTATGAAACTCATACAAATTAACACAAATTGAAAGTAAACTAAAAAACCCATGAAGGAAAATAGTATATGTCGCAATCCAGCTTGGATTGGAAGCATGTTCACTAGAAAATCAATTTAGCTTGATGGGGCATGTTTTAGCCCCATTATTTGTGTAGAATACATTTTAAATTAGTATATTAATGGAGAATGTGTGGTTAAAAATGAATGATTTTTTTTTTGGATTGTGTGTAATATTATTTTATTGAAGAATGTGTAGTTGAAAAAGAAGAGATAGAAAAATGTATTTTGAAAAAAATGGAGATCAAACAATGTCTAGTTAGTGTTGTAACATAAAAAGAACAAATAAGTCTTAAATTTTAGTTTTATTTTATTTTTAATTTTGTATTTAATTAGATTAAAACTCTAATTTGTAATGTAACACATATACTTAATATTTGAATGTATCTTATGATTGGATTAATTTTTACATTATGTGGGGGTTGAATTTCTCCCTAAAAAATGGAGGGATTTTCATGGTGTTAACTATAACATGGAAAATACAACTTGAGAAGGAAACTAGAATACATAAAAAATACTCCCTTTATTTTTCATATTATATTTTCTTATACTTCTGATAATTCCATAAATGTTTGTTTTTTATTTTCCTACAGTCATACTCACAGAAGGAGAATCGACTGTGAGTCACATGAATTTTATCTTGGAGCCGTGTAGTATTGAAAGTATCCATAAGAAGGAGAGGCAATACAACTTTAGGACAACGTTTTTAACGTGACTCTTTAAGGCTTTATTTCTAAATCTCCTCTCATGTTTATGTTATATTGAGTTATATATTTATTGTTGAATTATATTATATATATTTGTTATGTTAATCAATAATCTATACACAAATCACTCGTTTTTCCTAACAATCTAAAGTCATGATAGAGTGATTTGTGCACAGAAAATAGTAAATGATCCTCAAAGTGCAGGAAATATATCTGTAGAGCCAAAATAACAACGAAAGCAAATTTATAGAATCACGAAGAACATTCAATAAACCAAGAACATCAATGGATTGATTATTATATATATGGCTCAGAACAAGCATTGTACCCTTCTGTACAATAATGAAACATCTATAAAACCCAAACCCTAAGATGAATGAACACATCGTAGCTACTACAATGGACACGAGATCAACACACTGATCTCTTCTCTCAAAACCTAGAAGCAAAGAATCACCCAAACTTCAAACACCCAGATTTTGCCTAAAAATCATAAGTTTTAGGGACTACACACAGTAGAGAGAACTAACTGAAAGTAGAGAAGACGAACAGAGAAAACCTAGAAGCTTCTCACTCGAACAGAATGAAAAACACACACAAAGGGTGACCATTCAGTTGGTATATATACACGACTTCATCACCATAGATAACGGTCCAGAGCAACACACTTGGCCTCCACCTTGGGCATGGATTTGGGCTTGAATCATAATTGTGTTATCAGGCAATGGCCAACTAAATAATCTTTGGCAAGTGGGCTTAGCCAAAGTTTCATCATAGACCAAAAAAAGATTGAATGTAATTGACAAGAATGACATTACAACCCATCAAATCTCTCCCTTGATGCTAATGTTATAATCAACCAAACACATCAGTTTTCTTCAGCACCAGCACCAGCACCAGCACCAAGAAGAACCAAACCTGCAGAAAACACAAAGTTTAACCGGTATTAATTCTTAGAATTTGCAAACAAGACTTAAATTTGTTTAGAGGAAGTACCTTTGTTCCGATATTAGCGGGATTAAATTGTGTAGGAATTTTTTCAAGCAATATAGACTCTTTTTGACCTATATATATAATGAAATGCATCCTAACATCTATATGTTTAGTCCTATTATGAAAAACTGAGTTTTTGCACAAATGAATGACACTTTGACTATCGGAATAAACAACAACACAATTATGCAATTCATTTAATTCAATGAACAAGCCTTTAAGCCATAAAAACTCCTTAATAACTTGAGTAGCAGCTACATACTTAGCTTCTGTAGTATATAAGGCCACAATAGACTGCAATTGAAACTTCCAACTTACGTAAGTATTACACAAAGTAAACACATATGCAGTTATTGATTTTCTATTATTCGTATTACTAGCATAATCAGAATCCATATATCTTCTTAACAGAACTCCCTCTTTACAAAGTTTGAAATGTAAACCTAAATCTGCAGAACCTTTTAAGTATCTTAAAAGCTATTTTAAAGCAGACCAATGTTCAGGACCCGGGTTTGCCATAAACCTACTCAAAATGCTAATAACATGTTCAACATCAGGTCTAGTACACGCCATAGTATACATAACAGATCCAACAGTATTAGCATAAGGCACTTTTGCATGTATTTGATATCAAATTCATCATGAGGACATTGTTCTTTACTTAACTTAAAATGAAAAGTAAGAACCAAAGTAACATGCTTAGAATCATGCATAGCAAACTTGGACATTACCTTTTTCACATAATCAGGTTGTGTTAAAAGAAGAGATTCTTGTGATCTATTTATTTTTATCCATTCCAAGGATTCTCCTAGCATGTCCTAAATCTTTCATTTCAAATTCAACACTTAAAGCATTTTTAATGTTATTTATATCACTCATTTTATATCCAATCAACAACATATCATCAACATACAAAAGAAGATAAACAATCACAACATTGCTATCATTTCTTTTAAAATAAAGATAATGATCAAAGTCACTTCTTATAAAATCAATAGATGATACAAAATTGTCAAATCTTTTATATTATTGTCTAAGTGATTGTTTTAAACCATACAAAGACCTATTTAAAAGACAAACATTATTAGGTCTTTTAGAATCAATTAAACCTTGTAGTTGTACCATATAAATTGTTTCATCATAGTCACCATGCAACAAGGCATTCTTAACATCCATTTGTTCAAATTCGAAATCATATTGAACAACCAAAGAAAGTATGACTCTTATAGTAGTGTATTTGACAATATAAGAGAAAATTTCATTATAATATGTTGGCCTATAGTCAAATCATATATTCTGATTACAACAAACAATTTATGTTTATCTCTAACACAATCTTTAAATTGATTACATGTTGGCAAATCGAGTCAAAACCATTGAACGAGAATGTGTCAATCAAGGAAGCTCAAATAGAAAATCGATCGAGCACACATGAAGACAAGCTTTGTGTCATCTCAAATCAATCAACAAATCGAGCACTCACGCCAAATTAATCAAATACTTTGTAACTAGATTTGTCTTGGCTCAGTTGTAAAGGTAAAACACTTTAATTATTGGCAATGACACTTTGCGAGCTCAAGTAATGATTTTCTCGTACACGACAAATTTAACGTGACGAGAATGTTTGTACAAAATTATTTTTCAAAAGGAAAGCTTTTTCAGACTATTTTTGAAAGTTATCAAAACAAATTTACTTTGAAAAATTCATTGATTGCAAACAAAACAAAGAAGAACGAGCTGACCAATTATGGTCATCCGGACGTTCGGTTCGTCAGTAATGGTCACTTTTTTTTACTGTTCTAACTGAGTTCTTCAAACGGCTAGTTGGGTTGTCCGGTTCTAAACCGAACGTCTGGATGGTCATCTGATTTGGCAGAGATTTTAGCAGTTTTCAATGGCTATAAATACCAACTCACCTACCATTTGTAAAATAACTTTTGAGCATTGAATTTGATACTCCTTGAGCTAACATTGATCTATTATATCATTTATTATCAAATCATTTTGCTCTTAAAAAATCTTTGACCAAAATCAATTCTTAAAAATCATTTTATACATCAATGATCTACATATCAAATTCTTGAACTTCATTCATTGTTATCCATTAAAATGTTGCCTACTTCTCTTCTTATACTGAACATTGTATTCATCATTCACTAAGAAGAGAATATTTTACTTGTAAACTCTTTTTGAATTGAGGGTCGTGTTGAGCTCCCGGAAAGCTCAACGTTGTAAAAAGATCGATGCTCTTTTTTTGTAAGTTACTGAAAGCGTTGTAAATGGTTGGATTGCACAATAAGTCAATCAACATAGTGAAAAAGACCTTGCTCGTGTCGAAAAACTTGGTAACGGGGGACGTAGATCATTGTATTGGATCGAACCTCTATAACTATATCGTTTGCACTTTCTATCCCTTTTATTTAACATTTTTACCTTGTGCAAATTACTTTATTCCACTTACTTGCATATTTGTGTTATCTACTATTTGCTTGCTTATTATATTAAAATTGAGTTTTTTAACGAAAAAGATTTTAAAACCAATACACCCCATCTTGGTTAGTTAATCTTAGGTTTTCGATTGGTATCAGAGCAAGGTACTCACTTTTTTTAAAGATTTCACAATTTTGAGTAATGACTAACACCATGTTTCAAAATCTTGAGGGACACTCCACAAACCGACTTCCTTTCTTTGATGGCACATACTACAACTATTGGAAAGCTAGGATGATGATCTGTGTTCAATCAATTGATTATAATATT
>CAIGRN010001222.1:0-10229 GCA_903798345.1 Fraxinus anomala | reverse complement strand
AATACAAACTCACTTTGCATTCAATCTCAACAATTCTAAGAGCAATAAGTGAACATTTATTGAGATAAATCATTGGTCTTTATTATTTATGCATCTTTATAAATTGATTTATATTTGAAAAACATTAGATTATTCTAAACTTAGAAAATCAATTTTATCATAGTTTTTCAAATCCAACATTTGAACTATATTCACTGTTATTTGTTAAAGTATTCGTCTTCTTATCTTCTTGTTCTCAACTTTGAATCTATTATTCATTAAAGAAGAGAAGATTTCACTTGTAAAACTTTTGAATCGATGGTCATATTGAGGTCCCGTAAAACTCAATAGTGAGGGTCATATTGAGCTCCCGTAAAATTCAATAGTGTGGATCGTGTTGAGGTCTCAGAAAGCTCAACATTGTAAAATGATCGATACTATTTGTTTGTAAGTCACGAAAGATTTGTAAACGGTTGGATTGCACGATAAATCAATCACGATAGTGGAAAAGGCCTTACTCATGACGGAGAGCTTGGTAACGGGGGACAGATCAAGATTGGGATCGAACATTCATAAATATATCGTTTACATCATCTCTCCCTTTTACTTATCGCTTTCATATTTGTGATTATTATTTGAATTAATCTATTTAGTATTTACTTGCTTGAATTTAGATTAATCTTCGAAAAAGTTTTAAAAATTAATTCACCACCTTCTTGGTTATCTAGTATTGGGCTTACAATAACCCTTAGTACTCTCTGACATAAATCCTGTAATCACCAATACCCTTCTGAATTGTGTGCTCCTACACTAGCTCCTGGCTTTCTTAAATTGTTTATCTCCTGAGAATTACCAATAACTCTCGTTCTTGTCTTACCGAAACTTCGATTTCCTTCCACGATCTTCAATAACTCTGACAGATACTTGGGAAGTGGGTGGTTTGGTGTTGATCATTAGATATTTCTGTTTTTTAATCTTGGGTTGAATATAGAATGTTATGACTCGATCAACAAATTATGTATTAGAAGAATTTATGAATCAGTAAAGAAGAGGTTGAATCAAGAGAACTTTGAATGTGTTGTTTGATCTTCAATAATGTGTTCTTTATAATTAAAGATTGATTCAACACACTTTACGACATTCTTAAGGTTGGATATAGGGGATAGTGTTTGAGATGAAAATGAATTGAAAAATCATTATTTTTATGCAAAGGGGAATTTTTGGAACGTGACCCACTGCTCGAGCGCCAACTGGCGCTAGGCGAGCAACGAGCCTACCGCTGGAACGCCAGTCTATAACTAGGCGGGCGACGAGGTCACTACTTTTACCGTCGAGCCACGACTGGGCGGCAGGCTAGCGCCGAAGAGTCTTTTCTTCTTTCAACTTATTGAAGTTCTACTCTTGAACTTCTTCTTGAATATCTTGGACCTCTTTTAGGACTCTTATCAATCTCAAACTATTTTGATTTTAACTTGGACTAAATAAATCATATTTTGACTTTGATTACAACCCAATTAAATCCTAATACAAATCAACTAGAACCATGATTTTGATTTAGGAAATTGCCAATCACAAATATAGACATGAAGTAGTTTTTTCAAAAATTTACGGTTTAAAAGTGTGAAAAATTATGATTTCATGTATAAATCATTTTATGACAAAAGCTAGCATTAACGCACGTGTAAATGGATCACATGGATTTTTGATGACGATAAAAGACCGTGGTGACAAATTTCATAATAATAGTTAAAAGTCATGGTTTAGTTAAACGATAGTCACGATAATTTTTGATGACGATAAAGAAGTTGACTTAGAATGATCGTCACTAAGAATAGTGTCAAGTTCTTTTTCCACGTCAGTTTTAATCTTAGTTTTAACCATTATTTTCAAGCATATTACATTTTATCAGTGGTCGAGTATGAACGATTATTTATCTCCATAAGAGATGATCATGAATCTATGTAACAAGAGATGTGATATGAAATAATTTGATTTGAGCAATTACATATATGGATATGAATTTCACTTCGATCTTATCATTTAATGCAGCATCTTACACTGATTATCTCTAATAAAAATAAACTATCGAGCACACTTAATCTAGACCAATTTAATTTATTAATGATCAATAAAATATGACGCCAGTGCAAGTTAATGAGTACAAATTTCATGTTACCAAAAAGGACTCAAATGGAGTATGCGTGGCAGCTCTACATTTGTGTGTAGTTAAGATGGTGAGACCATCCGCCTAACAATGCCATATGCCCCTGTCAAAAGCAAAAAATAGGCTTCTATGTTAAGTTTTGAGTTTATTTATCATTTATCTTATAATTTTGAACAATAAAAATAGCAAACATCGTATATGCGCACACATACATATTTATATAGGTAAAATAAATTAGCTGACAAGTTAATATAGACATATACTCGTTGAAGAGATCACTTTGAGAATACTAAAGACGATTAGTCATCATTCGATCTATTAATTAAGTCTATCGATACTTGGAACTTCAAAGAGCAAGAACGACTATTATGAGGAGATGAGATGATCCACAACATCTAATGCCACGAGTAAACCAATTGTTCAGACTAGGTCTCGAAACAAGTTTAATGCCATCTAATATAGTTCTTTGGTGTATACTGATCTAAACGATAAAAATAACAATATAACATGGTATTTCAATCTAATGATGTAGAAAACATACATTAATCATCATGAAATGACTTTCAAGCGAGACTCAAAGGTAGTTCGAAATTCTAGATGTCTTGAAATATGTAAGATTACAAATTATCTGATAAGTTAATAGGAACAAAATATATGTTTATCTAGTTAATGCCGCCATAATACTTCAGGAGAAATTAGCCTGATTGGCCAACACAAATCCACTTGAACTCTGTCGGTTAGCTATGGANAGTTAATGCCGCCATAATACTTCAGGAGAAATTAGCCTGATTGGCCAACACAAATCCACTTGAACTCTGTCGGTTAGCTATGGATATGGTTTTTTATTAATTTTAATTTAATTTTAACCATTTTTTCACGGAGTACGCTTTAAATGTACGCTCTACATTTACGAGTAGATAAGATGAATGCATTATCCTAACAATGCCACGAACGTATGAAATATGAGATAGAATTTTAAATGTACACTCTACGTACTAAATTAACTAACAACTTAAGCTTTGTATCAAGTAGTAATTTAAAAATATTCAAAGATACTTTTGAAGAGCGACTTAAATTATTTTCTTTATCAGTTCTCTAGTACTTGTCACTTTGTGTTTGGAGGATAAACACTTTGAACTTGTCTCAATAGCTTAAGAGTTTTGTTTGATTTCTAAAGGACTTCAAAGTTAAGTTAGGACATCGTACGTTTTAGGTGTTCGTAGGTATTTTATTGTAAAGTAGTGTTTTGACGTACCTATAGAAATTATTAATAAAATTTAAAGAATTACACAATTAGCCATCAATCCATAGTCCCACTAACAAGTTGGTTCCTAATCTCAAAGATAAGGGTTAACCGTAATTTTCATAAAAATGACTTAGCAATGGACTCTTGGACAAAACATTGAGGACTAAAATGTTTCATTTCGAAGGTTATCGACCATCTTGCTTTTAGAAGCATTATTTAACGAAACACCTATAAGCTATAATGTGTGATGTTACACTACATAATGCGGTGTTCATAACGGTGTCCACCCCTCACATGGAGGGGACCCACTTCGAATAAAATATAATATATCCGAAATGGATTTCCTTTCATGTCGGGGGTGAACACCGTTATGAACACCGCATTATGTACAAGTAGCATATTCCTTCTTGAATTAAATTCATGTGCTACATCACCCATAACTAATCTTCGTAAAACTCAATCGACTCTACCCCCAAGATGTATAGATTTATACATGAAACTTTACACATTAAAGAAGACTCAACCGACAAATGGCCACCAAGTTGAGATGGTATGGGCACAAAAGTACAAAGATTACTTTTGAAAGATTGTGTGCTTAAAGATGCATGGATCTTTAAACATTAATGCACACACAATTATGTGCATGTACTGGATTCTGTTACAAATGTTGGAAGTCACTTATAATTAATTTTCACACAAGTTGCTACTTTGTAGGACATGGTCTCTACTTTATTTCCACAAATGGATAGATCAATTTGATCCACAAAAGCTTGATTCTTTATCCTTTTGTACATAGGGTTTGGACAAAGAAAATGAAAGGGAAAGGGAAAGGGAAAGGAGAAAGCGGAAGGGAAAGAATAAGGGATATGAATCTTCTAATGACGTGTTATATCATTTCGAATGATGTAAGAAAATGGAAGGGGATTATTTGTTCCCTTGTTTGATAAGGAGTTTAGATGAATGTTATGGCTGGTTGATTATGCGGTGTATACAAGCAACTATTGTCTTGTCCAATAAAAAATGACAAAAGCTTTAGAGGAAAAAATAAAAATAAAAAAATAAACGGGAAGAATAGATTTAAATAATAGGGTAGGCAAAAGAATTGGACCAATCGAATTTTAGTCGCTTTTACTTAAATTTAAATGGTTTTGGTTCCTAAAATGAAGAGTCAATCATTTTTGGTTCGATTTTAGTTCTAGTATCTAGAAATTGAGAATCGATTCTGAAACTTTTTTTTTAAGTTCCACTTAAATATAAATAATGTCTCTTTAATACATATACCGACCACCTAAATAATTGAAGACCCACTGAGCATTGATATAACAATTACAAATGTCATATGAAAGGAGAGAGAAAAAAAAAATAGTAAAAATTGGCATTAAAATTTGCCTGAAATTATTTATATTTAAATTCTGTTATCCATGAAAAGCTGGACACCCTCCCAATAAATGTGCCAAACAATGATAATAAATACCACAATATTTTCAATATTGGAAATACCCAAAAATATTTAGAGGTTGTTCTCTTTGTATTTCAATTTTGTGTTTTAAGTTTTGAATTTATTTTGGATTTTGTGTTTTGAGTGTCCATTTTGAAATTATTAGAAATGTGTTCTTTTTGACATTTTGAAAAATTGTTTTAAAAACGCTCAAAACGCGTTTTGAAAATTTTGACTTGATTATAACTGAAAATATATATATTTTTTTTTAAATTTTTAACTTGTTTTCAAAAACGCGTTTTCGAAAATAAAAAAGAGCGCGTTTTCATTGTTTTGAAAATTTGAAAACAGAAAACGGCTTGAAAACGATAAAGAGAACAGACCCTTAACTTTTCGGGTAAAATCTCATCTTTTTAATTATTATTTTTTACCTGATTCGAGACCGGCGTGAGATTGTGATTGGCCAGTTTTCATAAGAGAAAAACCTAATTGGTTAGGGTTCATACATGAATCACAACAAAATATTACCTAACCATCTTCAACTAACATAATATAATACTATGGTCTATGATTCTTTTTTTGACGATTAAGTGAATCTATTGTACTAAATTATACATTACTTATAATTAGTTGATAGGCTAGTAGTTGGTGCATACGTGCTTAAGTATATATTTTAATGAAATGGAAGTATTGTCATCCCTTGACCAAATTAGTACTTACAAACACTAATTAAGTGGAGCATCACTTAAACCTGAGGGTAGGCATTTCTCATAGTTAATTCAAAGTAAAGCCAATCGTGTGGTAGCTAGAGTGAATTTTCGGGTCTGGTCTTAAGTGAGAGTGTAGGAGTTAGATTACGGTTATCCTACTAATTATAACGTTTGGGAGAATCGATTGTGTAGATGTGCATTACTTGGTATTTGAGCTAGATGTGTTGTGCTCGATTCTCCTGAGGAGGGAAGAGTTAAGCAATTATCACTTGAATATGAGTGTGGCTCTATCTTCATGAAGAACACTCAAAGTAAGGTCTAAAAGCGTGGTACTTTTCAAGAATTAAAAACCTTAATTTTATTTCACCAGGAGAAATTAATTCGTGAACGCGTAAGAATTACAGAAGCTCATCTCAATACGAGACTATATCATCTTTCATCGCTGCAGTACTTAACTATAATAAAAATAAGTTTACAGTAGAAAATCGCACAACCCATCCTATGTAATCCCCGTCTCTCTTTTATGAAAGTAATACAAAATTCTAGTAGTCATTTCGTACAGCGACAATAATTAAACTTCACAACTTAAAACTACTTATGATAGATTCTCAAGTGATCTTAGATATTCAAGAGTTTAATTACGTAGCTCCTACTAACTACAACTTTTTGGAAAAATTAGTTGTATAATTAATTAAGCATAATTCTCTTGATCATACTTGGTTACAGCTATCATTTGTCTTGTTGTGTATGTGAGAGAGAGAGAGAGAATCTCAATATGCTAACCCTACTGTTAACAAGATAGACTTGCAAAAATTGATTGCCAAAAAAAAAAAAAGGGATTTTGATTAAAAAAAGGACTAGATTCTCTCCTTCCTTTTTGAAGATCCATAAACACCCAAAAGTCTACTTTTTGAGTGGAATTAATTGACATCAACTTATAATTGTTTTTTGATATAATTGGCTTGGTACGTTGATTGGAATGGTCCAAGGATATCAACTTGATATGCTAGACAAAACCAAATACATCACGAGCTTCCTAGAAGTCGGCTCATGAACTCTAAGGCCTATGACTCAACTTTTTAAAAGAAAAAAAAATAGTCTTCGACATTTTTTATTACTACTAGTTGCACAAATAGCTAATTTTTAATAATTGAGATTGTTTAAATATTTAACGAATCCTCATGCAACTCTTGTCTTGTACGTTTGAAAAGCTAGGTTTTATTCCAAATTTAAAAGAGTGACAAGAAATTATATGTCAACATGTTTTTATAAAAATTCATGAAAATTTGGCGAGTTTCCATTTACGATTGAAAGCATAATACTGAAATAGTTTGCATAAAATTCTTTATACAATATAGAGTCCTAAGAGTTCGATTGCTCAAGTTCTGACAATAGGGTACAAATTATTACTTGTCAAAATCTGAATGATCGAGATGCTTAACACTCCATGTGACATAGAATCGCGAAATTAGTGCATAATCTTTTCAAGATTTAGAAATCAAATTTGGGGGCTTTACATTAATTGTATGAAGAAGAAAATGAGACTTGAATTCTTATCTTTAAAAACTCGAATGCCTGAAATTCCTATGTGCTTGACAAAACCAGGTATGTGTTAGCAGTTTGGGAAAACCATGTAATACAACTTGGTATTGTATACTTGATGTAACCCTTTAAAACAAACAAAAATATGTAACTATAGAAGGACCCCGGTGGTTTCCTCACTAGATAGTGTAATGGGGTATGGTCACATTATATAAAACAAAAATAATCAATTATTTTTGCTTATAATTATAATATATACCCCACCATGCAATATTGCCATTTTTGGTGCCACTTTTATGGGGGTGGAAATCACTCCAAATCTACTTTTTTTGATGATGTTATATATGTATCAAATCCAACGACCTAGTTGAGAATTTTAATAATGATTTTCTCAGTCCGTATTTTGTACAGATTTTTCAAAACTTGTTTTCCCATAAACTCTTTTTCAACTATGTGTTTTTCAATAAAATAATTTTGCACGTAAGTAAACAAATTTTCTCAATTTTTGAATCACATATTTTCCGAAAAATTACTTTGTACAAAATCTATTTTTAAAAATGTACGAGCCTTAGTCAATTGATTGGGAGTTGTCCCTAGGTTACTAGCAAGAGTTCATAATCAATCTTTGAAGTACTTTATTTAGTTGATGACAGTCTAAAAGTTAAGTTATTTTTTGTTAGACAATTGCTACTCAAGATATTTCGTTTTCTTAACATTATCATATTTTAAAGAGAAACTTTATGAAGACAAGAAAATACATAGTGGGTCTTTTTAAAAAAATTCACAAGAGGAATTCTTTATTATATCGCATCTTTCTTAATTGAACACTATGTTTAGAACTATGCTACGAGTACATAATCCGTAACATAACCATTCACATAATGCACAAATGGCGCCAATGTACCCGTAGCATAACTCCTATGTTTAAAGATGTACGGACGAATTTTTCTTTTTCTTAAATTTTGGATTTTTTGCCCAAAAGTATATACTTGATCGTTTATAATATATTTGTGGTGATTTTGAAAGCAAGTGAAATTATAGAGTTTTGACTTTCGGGTTTTTTTGTATGTGAGGGACAAATAAGAATAGAGATGGAGAAAGATTTTGGATATATGCGAGCGAATTAAAGTTCCAAGTTGTTGGAAAATTAATGAAATGGTTTGGAATTTATAAGGATATTTTACTATTTCACTTAATATATTATTTTTTGGGATAAAATCCCCAAGTCTCAATATGTAATTTTAGAGTAATATGTGTGCAAGATGAAATACGTGCCAAAGATTGAAATGAAATTGTGAAACCAATTATCACAACATCAAACGATTCTGTGATGTTAAACTCTCGATGTGATGGTATCACAATTTTGCACGATGAAAATGATGTAGGTCTTACTCGAATACATGATCTCTTCCTAGCTGAAACAAAAATGATAGAAAGATATTATTGTTTAACAGAGTCGATGATCTTGAAATTTAAAATGATATTAAGCTAGTACAATAGTACTTCACTTTATATGTTAACTTTTTTAGATGATGCGCTAAATCCAAGTGCGGAGGGAGGGGGCTGCCTCAAGCACATTTTTTTCCCTTATATATTAGCTCAGTGTTAAAAATTAAAAAATTAAAATTAAAATTGTCCCCCGTGTTTGTGCTCTATTTTTTCAAAATTTATTTTTAAATATACATTCTTTAAAAAAATAATATTAAATGTAATTTTCTTATTTTTTAACCATACATTCTAAAAAAAAAAAATTACTATTCCAAAATATTTTTTTTCCTCAAATTCTCATTAAAATGGAGCCCAAACAGGATCGAAGAAAGCATATAGACTCATATTTCATGTCTAATCAAGTTTATTCAGCGTGTTGACTACAAAACTATTTTAATAAGATTAAAATGAACATTAGTTTGTTTATCAGTACAAATTATTTTAACAAAAGCTTGAAAGAAGGCTAATTTTTAGTTTTGCTTAAAAAAAAGCACTTCACGAACATTCCTTCATGTTAAAATCCTACATTTGTATACTAATTCTTTGTGCTTTTCATTTATCCAAAGAATAGAAATGTGAGTTGGAGTTGATTCGAGATATCTTGTAATCTAATCCACCTTTTTTAAGGTTGGGAAAAAGATACATAATGTGGTGACTACCTAACTCACTCTTTTCCGTCACTTCGTTAGGAAACAAACACTTGTAACTAACTAAAGAAAAATGATAACAAATTTTTTTTAAAAAATAAAAAATCAAAAAAGCCCTTTGAAGCGTCCATTTTTGTTAAAATCCTAAATTTGTATGTTAATTCTTCATACCTTTTATTTTAATTTATTTGAAGAAGATAAGTTGTTCTTGATTCGATACATCTTGTAATCGAAACCATCTTTTTAAGGTTGGGAAAGTGATACGTTTGTGTTGTGTTGTAAAAACCCTTTGAAAACATCCCTTTTTGTTAAGATCCTACATTTGTATGTTAATTCTTTGTACATTTTATCTTAATTTATTTGAAGAATATAAAAATAAGTTGGTCTTGATTCGATACATCTTGTAATCCAACCCATCTTTTTAAGGTTGGGAAAAAGATACGTTTGTGTTGTGCGTTAACAAACCAACTCTTTTCCCCCATTTCGTTAGTAAACAAACACTTGTAATTAACTAAAGAAAAATACAAAATGATAGAAAATATTTAAAAATAAATGAATTTAATATAATTGGGTAACGTGGCAGTGACTCTTTAATTAATAGTTAATTAAGCACTGTTTCAATCACGTAATATGGCTGTTTTTGCAGCCACTTTCACTTCTTTAAATTGCATAAAATTAATAATTTTTTTTATTTTTTTCATAAATTTTAATGTCAAATCTAAGCTGTCATGTTTCATGTCCCATAAATAAGAGTTGACATGCAAATGCAGACACGTGTTTAGGTTCTGGTTTGAAAGTACACATGCATGTACGTAATACGTACAATTTTCGTATAAAAATAATTAGCAATTACTTATGTAATTTTGTGGGAAAAAAAAAATAATTAAATGAAGTCAAAACTAATAAATGCCAGAGTATTTAAATTAAGTCAACTAATCATGTTTGTTGTATGTTTCTTTTTAATAATTCATGTGTATATATATATATATATAATTTGGGCCTCCAATTAAAATTT